>NQII01001219.1:469467-547223 GCA_002778355.1 Clitarchus hookeri
ACACTTTAAACATGTATTGCAAGCTAGAATAGGAATCTCCTGTAGCTAAAAATCTTAAAGTTATCATTAACTTATGGTGCGGTGGGATGGCCTCGCGCATGGCTGTGTCTTGCTTTTTAATTTCCGGTCCAATCAATGAAAGTAAATGCTCAAAATCCATCCTTGACATCCTTGTAAAGTTGTGAAATGGTTCGTTATCTCCTTCGAAAGTCAATTCACGAATCATATTAGTAGAGTGGTTTCTTCGATGACGATACATTTCTCTCATCCACCACCTTGGTGGTTTTCTTTTCTTCTTTAATACACTGTGAATGATAATAAAGGCCGCAGCAGCTACACGGACACGTGAAGACATGACGGAGCCTAGCGTTTTAACTGAGCACCCTGAGCACAACTATTTCAATGCCGAGGCTCGTTCGGCCAAAACTGTAATTTTGTTCTTCTGAGCACGCTCAGACGAATGAGCGGCTCATTCGCCTGAGCGTGCTCAAGTGGATACAAGGCTTAAGTATCCGTGTCATTGTAGAACGGGCCGTACATGAGTGGAAGCGTGGTGGCGAACTTGAGCTGCGAGCTTGTGAGAAAATAGTCTTCTGGAGTACAGATAGGAGTATAGATTTGCAATGTCCGGTGCCAAGAAATCAACATTTATCTGATTTTTGTATCAATCACTGGAGTAACTTTTGTTTGCAAATGTTTCTTGATTCCTTCCGCAAAACACCTGAGTTTAATTAACATCTGTGAGTACCGACTGGCGTTAGATGCCTATTCACCGGCGAAAAGCGTGGACACGTTTGTTTGGCAACGAATGTAACTATACAGGCTGATTCTAAAATCATGGGACAAACATTGAGGGGTGGTAGAGCTCACTTAAACAAACAATTATTGCATAGGAATATATGGGCGGGAGTGACGCGTTGAGGCACAAACACAAAAATAACACATGAAATGCAACACATTGTTTATTTACAACGTCGCCGCTAAATGCCTTTTTACAGCAATTTTTATAATAATTGCTCAAAACTGCTACCACCGACAGTAATGCAAGCTTGGTAGCGTCGGTGGAGTGATTGGCGAACAGATTCAAATACGCCGGGTATTTCACGCACGCCACCATTGTCAGCCAATCACGCCATATGTAGAGGTCGCCAAGCATGCGTGACTGATGGTGGATGCATTTCCAGCAACTGTTTTAACATTTTCTGTACGGAACCACTTGTTAAGTATGTTGCTAATGAACATTTTATGTTTCCGTTAATGTATTATGTTTTTTGTGTTTGTGCCTCAACGCGTCACTTCCGTCCATATATTCCTATACAATAATTGTTTGTTTTAGTGAGCTGTACCACCCCTCAATGTTTGTCGCATGATTTTAGAATAATCCTGTATATCTCGGGGAGTAAATGCTAATGGGCGCGGAAGTAACCCATTCCTCGCACTGCGTATGCACTAGCATGTATTCAGAGCATCGTGTGCTAGCATTCGATCCTTACTAGTAATGCGATTTGCCTATTTCTCGCATTGTAATGACCGCCAAATTGACACAGGCTTTTTAAAAAGACGAGTAGGCTGCAGTGTCAAATATTCAAACGTATTGTGCTTAAATTAAAGAATCCTAATAGTGATCTAAGAGACTATAATCCTGTAAATTACGTAGCCGTATAAAATTAAGTAAGACAGATTTTTACAGGTACAAGACAGATTCAACGCCCAATGTAGCAAGCGATAAAATCAAGTCACATACATGTTAGCTACGTTATATTTTGTAAAAAAAAATGTTGATAAGTGGAAAAAAATACAAATCGGTTTGCTTTAGAGCACATAAAATGTGTTTTGCAATGGTTTCATATAATTTTCCTTTGATTTAAGGTGATTATATTCTGAATGATTTTACTTTACCTCCCATAAATGAGATAAGGAATCGTACTCCAAACCACACTATAGCTCGTTATCGATTAATTGGGCACTTTTGTAATCAACGTATAAAGAACATTCCTACCTGTTACTGAATATATCTTAACGCAAACACCAGCTGGCATGTTCTCAGTTAAGTTGGCAGCGATGCAGGAAAAGCAGTTCCATGTCTTAAGGTCGTATTAGAAGTGCGATGTCAACATTTGTGCACGCTGAATTTATTAAATTTAATTTCTGCTTATTTCACGCACGAAAGTGTAAGAATTGGCATGTGCATAACACATTTACATTTCAAAACAACTTTAAGTTTTCCCAGGTTGACGCTTGAATACAGTGAGATGGTCCAAAGTAACGAAAAAAAATACGTATGGCGGAAAAACACAAACAGACAGAAAAGTAAATCCAATGCAGTGCTACGAAAAGTGCTCACTTAAGGCCATATTTCAAGATAATTTTTTATTGCATTATCTGAAAGAGAATTATATAAGGACAACATAAATGTAAACATTTGCAGTCAAATGATAATAGTTTTCAAATTATAGCACCGAAAAGTTGAACATTTTAGAATATGGGACCCCAAGTTTCTATGTTCCTAATTAACTTTGCCAATTTAATCACATGTCATGTGATCTATATTATAAACAAAACATATTAATTAAGTATCAATGGTATTTAACATTCGGTACTCAGGAACTGGCATCCTGAATCTATTTTAAAATAAGTATCGTTGTTTTTGCCAACGCATTTTTATTCGTCCGAGAGAAAATAAGATTAATATTCATTAGTTTCTCCTGGACGAATGAAAATGTGTTGGCCAAAACTTCAGTACATATTTTAAAAGAGATTCAGGATACCAGTACCCGAGTACCCATCGATAAATATGCTTGATACTTAATTCAATTGTTGTGTATATGATATTAATCACATAACATGTGATTTATTTGGCAAAAGTTAATTATGAGCATATAAACTCGGGCTCCCGTATTCCAAAGTTATCGACTTTCCGGTGCTATATTTTGAAATCTGTAATCACTGGACTACAAATATTTACATTTGTGTAGTCCTTATATAAATTTCTTTCAGGCAATGGAATAAATGCTTATGGTGAAGTACGGCCTTAACCGCGAACAGTTTGCAGAAAGCTAAGAGAAGTGCGTGTTGCAAACCAGTGGTGTGCAGGGTACTTACCCATCCACCAGGCGCCGAGCCAGCGCGGGTCGCTGGTCTTGATGGAGGGGGTGAGGGTGGGGGCGATGTACATGTCCAGGCTGAGGGAAGCCAGCGAGTACCCTAGCGCGGGACCCAGCAGCCTCAGGAAGTGCGACAGGCCTGCCAACCACACAGCTCTCGTCACAGCATTCAAACACACGCCACATTTACATCGAGAGAAAGGTTTGTTAAAGCCAAGAAAGCATTATTTGTATAATGGCGAAAATGTATTCAGTCACCCCAACAAAATGTTTTGTTGAGTGAACAAAACTTAAAAACAACAAAATTAATTCGGTTCATATAGCAAACTACACGCTCCAATTAACAAAACTTCTGTTTTGGGCCAAAATTAATTAAACTGTCGACAAAATATTTAGCTAAATCAGCTGTTATATAACATATTTGTTCCGTTACCCATTTAGGTACCTTCGTTCGAAAATACAGCTCGAGATTTTGATTGTATTTTTTTTGTTACAATAAGTATAGTGACATTATTAGTTAGTGCATTTATTGATGCTTAATAATGATATAAACGTCCTAGTAAAATGAGTTTAACAGGAAACCAAAAAATAAAGTTGTTAAACTTGAAACATTTATTTACTCACCTTGTCCAATCTTAGAAACGTATATATTTAAGAAACGTTATTGCATCGCTAGTCTCTTAAGCTGAGGTTGCTAGGGCATATAGCTCAGCTACAAACAACCTAGGTTCGAAATTTGGTCGGGCTTTCTACTTTATATTAACCGATACTGTTTAATGTACGTAGAGCCAAATAAATCTTTCACTCTAAATTTGAAACAGTGTTAATCAAGCCAAATCAGTGAAAACAGTGAAAAATGCGCAACTGATAATCAGTGCCAGATAATTAATTAATAAAGTGACTGAATTTGACTGTTTTAATTATGAGTTCCACTGAATCTCAAGAATTCCACTGCTGTAAGTAAGTCACTTGTTCCCAGTTAATTTGCTTGATTCGCCGGCCAGCAGTAGCTTATTAACTGACTCTCAGTCAATGTTATTTCAGTGGTTGATATCACTGATTCAGACTTGTAGTTGCAACAACAAAATCTTTTTTTGGGGCAACCAAATAATAACAGCAAAATAATTTTGTTTCAACAGCAAAATATTTTATTGTCGATACAAACAACTTATTTTGTTGAGCCAAACAAAGTTTGCTTGATTCAACAAAACCTTTTTCGTCGGTGTAGCTTCCTCTAGATATACACTAAACACAAATTTTGTTACATCACAAGTTAAACAAACATTCGGGCACAAGCACAATAAACATTAAAATTACTTTCTAGAAATTTCTTTATCACTGAATATATGGGCAAAGAATTGCTACGAGTGTATAGAAGTCGTTCCCGAAGACTTTGTTTACAGTACGCATCCCCGTTATACTTTATTGGAAAACAGCTTCTACAGAATTTGCCCTTATTACTGCTTCAGAGTTATTGGTATAGCGTGCAGCATCTTCAATCCGTATTCCTCGTGGCAAAGAACTTGTTTACGTGTTGGGGTATTCGGGAATACCTTTTTAACTCTATAAATCTGGATGTTCACTACAGGAAAGGAAGACAGTTAGGCACCTCGATGAAGTCCGTGTACTGCACAAGTCACGTGTTATCTTTTTGGATAGAATGACCCCAGACCCGCCATGAATTTACACACATAAGGCTCTGCATCGGCGTGGACCACGAGAACACGATCGTTAGCAATGCACAGTGACCACAAAAGGCTAAGGCTTTATACAGCATCACGATCGTTAGCAATGCACAGTGACCACAAAAGGCTAAGGCTTTATACAGCATCATGATCGTTAGCAATGCACAGTGACCACAAAAGGCTAAGGCTTTATACAGCATCATGATCGTTAGCAATGCACAGTGACCACAAAAGGCTAAGGCTTTATACAGCATCATGATCGTTAGCAATGCACAGTGACCACAAAAGGCTAAGGCTTTATACAGCATCATGATCGTTAGCAATGCACAGTGACCACAAAAGGCTAAGGCTTTATACAGCATCATGATCGTTAGCAATGCACAGTGACCACAAAAGGCTAAGGCTTTATACAGCATCATGATCGTTAGCAATGCACAGTGACCACAAAAGGCTAAGGCTTTATACAGCATCACGATCGTTAGCAATGCACAGAGACCACAAAAGGCTAAGGCTTTATACAGCATACCGATACTGGGTGAATATGATTCTTCTCTCTCCTTTTCTTCTCGTGGAATTCCAAACACAAAGTTGCTCATACATATTTACTGCTACATANGGGTGAATATGATTCTTCTCTCTCCTTTTCTTCTCGTGGAATTCCAAACACAAAGTTGCTCATACATATTTACTGCAAATCTACTGTTTCATCGAGCTATTTTTTCCCTTAGCTTTTTTTTTTAGCGTCACTTGAAAAAGTTTAGGCATGTAATTTGTACTAATTGTAGACTCATTACCGATTGATTTCTTCGTATACAGAAATACGGCTAAGTTTTTATTTCTCTGCTTCGCCTATGGCCGTGTTTGCTGAGTCAAGGGCGATGGTCACCAAAAATACTCATTATTGTTTACTTGTGCGACATATTGTTTAAAATAACTTGCGAACATTTCTTACAAGTACTCATTCTTCGTATAAACAAATTTAGAGATCGCATAATTTCTGCATCATGGCATGTCAAAATTACACTTTTAGTGTTTATGGGATGTATAAATAAAATAAAGGAAATCATTTACAAAACATTTCAAACGGGTAACTGAAAGATAATAACTTACTTCAATTTATGACATGCTTAGCAAAACTTACTTTACCAAAAAATCATAGAATGCTACAAATAAAAATATTCAAAAGTTTCCTCATTTTAAGAAATTTTTAAAAACTCCGAAAATATTTTATACCGTGATTTCAAAGATTCTTTGAGGCAACTCATTGTATCTTATTTCAATGTGAATTATTTCATTTCGGTAAGTGAGTTAGTTTTTATTTGTACGTCCCAAAAACAGTAAATTTATGATTTTTACAGGTCATTGTGTAAAAAAATGCCGTATAAAATATTTTATACGTGAAAATTGCACTAGTAATTAATGTCTGCAAGTTGAACATAATTTCCTATAAATATGAAACGATGAATTTTTTTTGTGAGAAGTACCCTTAAATGATTTACAAAGGCCTCATTAAAGTTACTTCGTGGTGGTCCAAGTTTGACAAAAATATTTTTAAGAAATGCCACATAGAATACTTTTTGTTTGAAATGGTTATCTTACAAATAGAAGCATTGAGGATTTTTAAAATGTTTAACATTGGTTCTCCATTTAAACTTTGTGGGTGCAGGGTTAGCAAACTGGGCCGTTGTTGGAATTATACTTTCATCTCCTGACAAAAATAAATTTACGTAGGAATTAAATTTAAAAAATGTTAATTAGTAGAGTTGTTTAGCTATTATAAAAAAACACCCCCAAAATTTCGCAGATTCATCTGAGGACAAGTTAAACTGCATTCACGTGCACATATGTGTTTGTGCTTCCATTGATCCATATTTTGCTAGACACGCCCCGAACGACATTCAACCAATAACAAGCCTGCAAGGAAAATAAGAACCGAATCCCGTGCTACCTGGTCTGGGGTTCAACTGGAGCAACAGCCAATGAACCACTAAATGATGCTCGAATGCACGAAGGATTGTGGAGTCTAGCGTGTTGCCTCATGAATCCGCGAAATTTCCGGGTTTCTAATTAAAAACTGTGCTAAGGAAATAATCATCTGTGGTAGTATCCCTATGCTTTTTTTTGAAGGCAGATTTGTTTGGTATAATTATCATAATGAATTTTCGCTGGACCATATGTTTCAACCATAGCTTTGACGCTATTCCTCACCTGTGGGGTACTAGGGTCCTCAGTTAATGTTCGATGACACAGACTATAAGGTGCCTTGAAGCTTGAGGGTATATAAAACAATGCTTCATTACATCTTGGTTTTAACATGTTTATTTGCCCGGGAATTTATTCATACATTCCCGGAACTTTCCTGGGAATTTCTACATACTTTCCCGGCACCTTGTGCCGAGAATTTACTCATACTTTAACGCCCTGCGAGTTCTTGGCCTGAAGGGCTGGTTACAATGTTCTGGCTATGTTTCCGACGCTGTGGGGCATTAGGTGACAGGACACGTCCCTGAGTGACGAATTTGTTACTTATCTGTACTTTTTGCGGGGTAGTGGTTCCGGCGGTTGAGGTCTGGTGAGTTGGGTGGCCCTGATACGTTCCGGCAGAAGATGAGGTCTGGTGAGTTGGATGACCCCTGTTACAGGCCCTCTGACTGACTGTGGTTGGTGTGTTGCACTCATCTGGCTTCCTCTCGGCGTGGCACTTCTCGTTGAAGCTCACCACTCACTCCGTTCTCGGCGTAGGGTTGTTATTGACTGCTTACTTCCATACCACGTCCAGGCGAGGAACCCCTCGCGGGCCCCCACCCGTCCTTCTCGGCTACGGGCTGCACTGGACTAATCTCACTAGCTCGACATGGTGGCCCCTCGTTGGAGCTCACCACTCGACTCCGACTTCTTGGTGCGTTATTGTAACTGACTGACTGGTGACTGGTGACTGACTTGACTGACTGACTCGCGTCCCAGCATGGTGAAACTACTCGTCTGATGTAACTCTGGTAACTGTTTAACTGATTCTGCCCTGCGCCCTGTGTTTCGCGTCCCGATATGGCTGACCCCTTAATGTTGCGATTCTCCTGACTACCTCGGTAATGGCTGCACTCACATCCTCTCTCGGCTCGCGATTCTATCTGACTGGTCGACGTAACTGATTCTCCCAGTGCAGAGATAAAAACAAAATCCTCGTCTCTCGTAAATTCGCTTATATCCTCTCTTGACTCCCTCCCTAAGTTCCTACACGTGTCTCCCTTGTTGGGGGAGGTAGGTGGGATGAGGGTGCAGTACAACGAACACTTCATACATGCGCCATAGTTCCTGAAGGTTGGGGGGAAGGGGGTGGCCTGCACCCTAAAACTTACCCTGTTAGCTCTCCTTCCGCAGCGCGTGTCCTAGTTGCCCCGTGGTTGGGCTAAGGAGGAGGGGGGGGGGAGGAGTCTCGTGGCACCACTTTCAAGCTTTTCAGCCGTTTTCTCTGGCGTGTTCCTTCAGCATGTGTTTTTGACGTCAGGCGGAAATCGTCCTGTTATCTCGTCATTTCTTGGCATTAACAAATTTCACGGGGCTTGCTAGGGGTGGTGGGGGAGGAGGCCTATGGGCGGCAAGTGCTACCTCACCGCGGCCATCCAAACCGTAACACCGGACATGCTGCCAAGAGCGTGGAACGAGTTTGATTATCGCGCAGATGTCGTTCGGGCCGCTCATGGTGGTCACATTGAACATTTATGAATGTATGGTAAACAAACTTCACGGTTCCACGGTTCATTTGATTGGTCAATCAAGGTTGTAGGTTGTTTGGTTTTGTTATTATAGACCTTCAAAGTTGGGGTATTCTTTCATACTCAATCTGTATACAAGCAAATATGCGAAGAAATAAATAAAGCACTACTCTTAATTTGTATCGTACTCATATGATTCCGTTCAAATAGAAAACTCTTTTCTTATCAACTATTACACTAATGTAAAACGTTTTTATGATATCCATGGAGTAATTATGTTTAATAAGCGGCGTAAAATTCCCTGTAGCCTATGTTTTGAAAAAGTATGTCTAGGTATTATTTAGGTTATTGTGTAATGCTGTTCAGTTTTGTGTTAGTCTCTTGCTGAAATATANAAAAAGTATGTCTAGGTATTATTTAGGTTATTGTGTAATGCTGTTCAGTTTTGTGTTAGTCTCTTGCTGAAATATATTTTTAAAATAATAATAATAATAATAGTGCAGAGAAAATTTATGGACAAAATAAATGTGACGAGAAGGTACGAGATAGGCATTTTACAGACGCGAGGTATGTGGAAGATGTACTTACTGATGAGGAAGGGCGTCTTGTGCTTCTCGATGTTGTCGTCCAGGTAGGACATGCCGATGGTGTAGTAGAGCCCGCCGCCGATGCCGGATATCAGGTTGCCGAGGAACAGTATGACGGCAGGGACGTTGAAGCTCCTGTCTTCCACCTTGCACGTGGACTCTGCTCTGTCTCCCGGGAAGCACATCACCTTCCGCAGGTCAGGGTCTGCAACACCAACCCCCAACAATGCTATGGTCCATTCACGGTCACTTCAAGTCTTTTTCTGAAGCCGTGCTCATGTTCTACTTCCTGGATATTCCTCCACCTCATGCTAACAAAGCTTAACCGAGTCTACAAAATTATGCCAAAGGGACAACGCGTCGCACTCGTGCGCACTCAGTGTAATACTATTTTGAATAAGAACTATTTCTTACTAAGCATTACCAATACACCTATTTTATCACTGTTTTTATTCATTTTATTCTTATTAATTATATATAACTGAAATATTTTAATTTACAGATAAAGTGCATATATAATTTCAGTTTAACCAATAATAAGGTATTTTAATGTTTTTTTTTTAAATGTCAACAGAAGTATAAAACGCTTGTGATACTAAACATAATTATGAAACAACGAAACGCGTCTAACATAGGGTGATTTTTCAAAGGTTTGATTTAAAAAAAGTGTGAAGTAACCGCGAATAGACTATAGAGGCCGTGCTACAATTGAAGTCACCATTACTATAACCATGGGGCCGCTGTGGCTGAGCGGTTAGCCTGCTCGCTTCCCACCAAGGCGAACCGGGCTCAATCCCCGGCCGAGCCATCCCGGATTTTCGCATGTGGGAATCGTGCCGGACGATGCCGCTGGTCGGCGGGTTTTCTTGGGGACCTCCCTTTCCCCCCGCTTTTTCATCCCGTCGGTGCTCCATACTAATCTCAATCATCCTCACCGGCTCTCAAGACCTCGCTGTTGAGAGCCGCCCACATATCTTGCACTCACTCACTCATTACTTTAACCATATCCATACCCATGACCATTGTCATGATAAAAATCCTGTGCTATTGTTTACATAATAAAACAGGATGTTTTCGTTTGTTGGCAAATATGTAGGTTTTCATTTCCATGTAGGAACTTCATTCGAATAGTGATTTGAATTTTCACTCCGGTAAGTTGGCGAACTTGCTATAAATTTTAACCTCATTTTTGTATGTAGCCATCTCGTTAATAAACCGCCGTATAGGGCACAGAAGAATTATTTTAGCTGTTGCAGTTCTCATTTTCACAAACCATATAATAGATAGAGGAACACAGAAAAGGAATAATAATAAGTGGAGTAAAATGTATGTTTAGCTTTATGACAGGGAATGTACAGATGCGCCAGTAAATTTGACTTGTGTAGTAATAATCGTGGATTCTGATTGGCGACCAATAGGTTCTTGCGCAAGAAAGTTAAAAAGTTCGCCATCTTACTATGCAACTGTGCATTGTCAGTTGTTATGGGCATTTTTATGCGTGGTGGTAGCAAACGCCATTGTACAGAAGGTATTGAAATTTTAATGTTAATTGAATGTTTGTGGTTATGTAGATTGTAGCACGGCCTTAAAAAAAAGTTTACAACGCAAATAAACATTTTCCTTCAGGAGTTAAAAACATTCTACAGAAGTTTTTGTGCTGTGATTAGGAGAGTATACACTGTGAAATCTGAGCAGAATTAATTCGGTCATTTTCTCTGCTTGTTTAGAGCTTTAGAGCACCAACCATTTTATTGTTGAGTGCCGTCATTGACTCATATTCTGCCGAGAAATGGAAAATGATTTTGTATGTGATGCATTAAAGAGAGTAAAAATTATACTAATGTTAAATGTTCAATCCGTTGTCAAATTACAAGCAAGAGTTTTGCATGTTAAANTTCTCTGCTTGTTTAGAGCTTTAGAGCACCAACCATTTTATTGTTGAGTGCCGTCATTGACTCATATTCTGCCGAGGAATGGAAAATGATTTTGTATGTGATGCATTAAAGAGAGTAAAAATTATACTAATGTTAAATGTTCAATCCGTTGTCAAATTACAAGCAAGAGTTTTGCATGTTAAAAAATCGAAGTCTTCTTATTATTATGGCCTATTCACGGTCGAAACTTTAACTTTTGAGTCTACGTTTCTGCTCCTTTCACAAAATCATCGATACACAACATAACAGTAAAGTTAAAGTTCAGAAAACGTTCATCAGTTTTTCAATATTTTAGGTATATCATTCCCCGATGGATGCATTTTGGAGCCTATTTATTAAAATAATTCATGACATCAATTCATACATTCCTTCAACCCAACCTCTTAGTTTGTTCTCGGAAAAATGACTGCCTGACTTTGACTTTAGGTTTAAAGTTTTCTGAACAATAAAGTGAAGAATGCTTGACTTTAACATTCACAGTTCCGCTGTGTCTTCCTGAAGAAAATACCGAAATTCCCCGCCGATTCGAGGTGAACTAACGGCCCCATCTTAAAAAAATGGCCCCTAAAATAGTTCTCGTCAATCCATTGTTATTAGTTGATTTTGGAACAAAATAAGTAAAAGTAAAAGTAATATACGCAAAATTCTTTATTATTAAAATTGCGTCATGAATTTTTTTCGGTCGATGCATATTGTCGACGCTACAGCGAAAAGCATATTTCATAATAACCCATGCCCCTACCCAATGTCTCACACTGCGATTAAACAAGCTGTTTATCTTCGCGTTTAATTTTGTTTTTTTCAATAATGATTTATTTTCTAAGTTACTGCGTTTCCACAAAATTAAAGAGTTTTGAATCTCGTTGGCTCCCTCCTAACATCCCTTACCCTCTAAAAAAAATATCTCTCTTCTTTATTTTCTACCTTCACAACAGTTCGAGATCCATGAAATTGTAGTGGTTCATAGATGCCAACTTCAAATATACTACCATTGATTTAGACAGTAATCATAATATTTATAACGTTTCAATACAACAATTCACCGTGGAATCTATTGTTGCAGATGATGGCCGAATTTCTTCCAAACAAATAATTTCATTTCCTTGTGTAGCGTGGACACCTGGTCTGTAGAGCAAAATGACAAGTCACAGTAGACGTTGTTAAAACACCTGAATACCAGATGTGTTTTATTAATAACGCGGGACATTACACAACTACCTGTTGCTATTGATTAAACTTATTTTGGACGCACATTAATCGTCTTCATTTTCACGCACTGGCCGTTCACAAATCTCGTGGTAAAATTCTTTGTACTCTTCAGGTGTGTAAGTAAGAAGTTACTTTACATCACCCGTCATAGCTATTTTCATTGGGACTCATCCTGTTGGGTACGCAAGGTTTGTGGATATAAAAGGCACTTTTTTACCTTGCTGAGACTCCTGGGACCTATTTCCGACCAAACTCTCAATAAAAGGTCTAGCGACAATGCAGCCAGGCAATAAGTCTTCATAGATGAAACTAATGAAAGAGCTTACTCTAAATTACATTTTCTAGTCTGTGGAAATGGTTGTGTGAGAAGTTCCTTCTGAAAGAAGGTAAGCTCTCTTGTAGAAAGTTTGATGCAACGTTTTAAAAAGATATCTGCTGATGTCTTCACTTGCTTGACGAGAAACTTGTTACCTATGTTTGCTGCTGGATACAATAATCTCTGATGTATGATGCATGCTGTAGATTCAGTCATGCTTCTTTAGAGATAATTTTATGAGACAGGATTCCCTGTCGCAAGAGAGAAACGAATAACCCTTAAGAGAGGAAGAAGTGCTCTTCTTTCTGAAAGCGGCCAATGTCTGTCAGGGCGAGGAACGTTGTAGCCATATCATGAATTTTATTCTTCCCCCATAGTTGTCTGAGAACATATAATTCTATGAACGCATGAAGGAAAGTCATTAGTAACTAATGCAGCCAAAAAGGAAAGAGTAGACCTCTTTGGGTCCTTTCTTGCACTACGCTTCGTGGTAAACATACACCTTTGAGTGTTTGTTTTTCTTCAGGTACGGAGAAAATCTTTGCAGACAAATTGCGCAATTTTTTTTATCTTGAACTGGGATTTATGTACATTTTAGTAGTGTATATATGCCGAAACTGTGGCATTGGGATCCGGGATAAGATCCAGGATCTGTCCATGATGACGTCACAGGCGCGGACGGCACCCTGGGACGGCCATTTGACCCACAAAATCACTAGTTTTTCCTTCAAAATTGCTCGTTTTCGTCCCCAAAATTCCTCTTCCCCCCTCCCCAAAACACTTCTAAATTCCCTAAAATTGTAGAAAAAGTGCTTGCTACTCAATGTGGCTGACTGATTACTCATTGTTGCTTAGGTATCCCGAACATCAGCCACAATAAGGAATCTGAGAAGCCAATAAAATTAAATTAATTTACAAATATTTCTTTTTAATTTAAATATATTTTTTAAATTAAAAAATTTTAAGGCGTAAGTATTGAGTGTAATATATCGCCGGATTCGTCTTTTCAAGGCGCATACGATCGTGATGTCATATCGATTATGTAAGCCAATGTCAGGACCACTATATTGGATTTAAGAGGTATGCCCCTACCCACCAATAATCAAATCTCAGTATTATAACCCACCTTACCAACACCCCTCCTCCATCAAAGAAACCCGTAACCAAAAAAATTAGTAAAAATTAGCACACTCCAACACTCGACCCCTTACCAACACCACCCTCCAAACCGCCCCTCACACCTACAACCCCTCTCTCCAAATTTCCTCCTTCACAATATACAACATCTTTACCACTCACCGTCATCCACTTCTCATCTGAACCGCGCTCACCAGACTCTACGGTCATTTACACCACCAAAAACCTTGACACACGAAATTCTAAAAATCGAGGATCATGTAATGCTATAACCTCGCTCACTCTGCCACCCAGTTATAAAAATCGATCATATCACATTTCCTTATACCAATATTTATTTTAGTTTTTGTGTATTATGCATACCATATATATATATTTTTTTTTTTCATGATCTTATAACTACTGTATTATTGGTTTAATACATATCGTAAATCACGTTAACCTCAATAACTATTCCAAATAGGATATTTTGTTTACAAAAATGCATAGTAAATTTATGATTGATTGCATTTTAAGTGCATTTAACGGTAAGCGATGTATCATAGAGCTTGCAATTTTTTTCTTCAGTTCAGTCTTTATCTTAAATCATAGTAAGCCCACATTTTCGAAAGTCGGCTCATAAGCAAGCAAATATTTATAGGCATATGCGATTATAATTTTGCGAACTCTTAGAAGAGAGGCTCATGAAATTCAATTTGCAAATATCATTTATAGGTTCAGGAATATATGTTAAATCCCTTTATAACCATAATGATTAGCCAATATTTGCTTCATAGTGATGTTTTTTTTTAACGAAAACAGGTTATAACAGACTAATTACGATATAGGGTCAATAGGAAAAAAAATTACATTTTTTAGTTTTAAACTGATTAAAATATATAACTACGATAACAATAAAAAATTATTCATGTTCGTGCATGTAAAGTGTGCATCCTTATACAAATCTCAGACACTCGTTAAACACGAAACCAACTATTCTGGCACTTACAAACTTCCTGTCGTCGTTCAGTAAGCTTGAAGGCAAAGTCCATGCAGCAAAAACGACACCGATTAGCCACTGAAAGTTCCGTAGATGATACACTAGCGGCCCCAGTTGGTTCGGCTGTCGTCACGTTGGAAGGAGCAGGAGCCATGGATGAAGATGTCTCCGTGGAAAGAGATGATGCTCCTGGTGATGAGGCACCAGGTTCGTCGTTCATACTGGTCGCAGCAGTTTTTGGTAGTGGAGTCATATATGATCGAAATCACCGTCCATCACTCCGTCGACGGAGGCCGCAAGAACTCTCTGTTGCAGATCCGGCATCGATGCAACAATGAAGCCTGCAGTTTAACTTTGCATGACCTTACATATTTACAATAAGTATCGTTGCGGTAGAAAAGCTACCCAGATATAAACTTCTCAGCACTGTAGGCCCCTTAAAGACGTTAACATCATCGATCCATAGGCTTCTCATTTACCTAGGTTCCTTGCATATATACACTTTGCGATATCATGAAATGTGGATATATTCATGTGTTCGTAATCCGAACCAAAGACGAAGATGTCAATATATTGCCTATGTGTTGAGTGGACAGACTCCACTCGTTCTCAGCTTTCCAACACTCTCGTTGATGTCATATACATTATAGATATGTACATTCCGGATCTTGAATGCGGAAGGCATTGTGTGCTCATCATTGTATGGCTCTGGTTTACTATAACTGCATTCCAGCCATATATTATGTTTCACACCACCGTATTTTTCCACCTCCTCTGTAAATTGATTTATTAAATTTCGTTTGATATATACCAGAAATGAACAAACATCTATCGTTGAAGCTGTCATATTCGGAGGAACATAATCTTTTAGAAGACCCCTGAATGCGGATTGCTTCAGGAAAAATCCATTTGTGTTCGGCTTCATCTCACAGGTTATTTTCGTAGGTTAAGATGACGAATTGATAGGTGTAGCATCTCATTCACCAGTCGGAGATGCACTAGGGCCAGTTTTCGCTGTAAAATGCACAGAGGAAGGATGATCTGCTAGTTCAACATCGGTGGACGATACAGCACTTCTGCATTATTTAAAATGTCTATTTAAAATGTCGGTGCGTGCAAACAGTTTAAAGCACTTCTCACACCGATATTCCATGCGGACGGTAGTCCTTACATTATTTTCATGCCTTCGTGCTTCATTAGCGTTTTCGAAAGTCTTCTCGCAGTAGCTGCATGGAAGTCTTGATGGAAGTAACGAACTGCCGATGGCATTCGCAGCTGAAGTTTTCTACTTCGATGATTTTCTAGTACTTGTCGCACCAGAACCAGGAACATTAAATAATGATTTTATGGAGGCAATCTTCAGTGAATTTTAAACCTTTATTTCTCGCAAACTATTTATCCGATTTAAATGATAGACATATCGTTGAATTCCCCTTAAAATTCTCTATAATATGAAATGCATGTGGATCCGGTGCAATGTTGACAGTTAATGCTTAGCAGGAAGTGAAGATATACCGGTACAGGTTTCGAGATGTCTTTTCAGGTTGTCACTTCGCTGACCAAACTGCTGCGATCTGCATTTTTCACATGCAAAAGTAGCACGCCCCACATTCTGAATGCAGTTGACCTCATGTCTCCGAGAATTGTAGATTTTAGTAAATATCTTCTCACAGTAACAGCAACGAAGACTTGACGAAGTCATCGATGGCTGCACTGCTGTAGGTGCTCCATCCGAAGAAGACGAAGGTACTGTCGGCATCTTGCCAGAAGAGGTCGATGGCAACACTACTGTAGGGGACCCATCCGAAGAATTCGATGGTGCTTTCGGCGTCATGCTCGAAGAAGGCAATGACGGCACTGCTGCGGTTGACCCATCCTAAGAAGTCGCTGGAATTGTCAGCGTAATTCTCGAAAAAGTCGATTGCAGTACTTCTGTAGGTATTGTTGCTGGACCTGCAACCTTTGTCACCATAATATTTTATAATTACTCTCACAGACTGAGACGACGTGTCTTTCACATCAGCTGCTGTCAAACTAAGCCTCACATCTGACACCCAACTGCTCATAATATACCCATATGCAAGCCATATGACATCATGCTAACATTAAACCAATAAGACATTGTGCAGACATCGACCACCGAATCACCGATTTGCCACGTAATTTCATCTGGCCAATAGCACGCAGGCATTAAGACATCACATGCAGGAGTCAGTCTGCTGGGGTCAGTTTTTCCATCAATCCTTCGCTATCCTCTTCCTCCTCCTCCTCGTTCTTTTCCTCAGTGATCCTATTAAGCAATTCACCTCCTCAGCAATCTTTAATTCACTCTTCCGCTATCTTTTTGCAATCATCCTCCTCCTCAGCAATCCTCAGCAACCCTTCCTTCAATATTTTCATAATCCTCCTCCTCCTCCTCAGCAATCCTCCTCAACAATCTTTCCTTCAATATTTTCACAATCCTCCTCCACAATCCACAGTAATTCTCTACAATCTTCACCAATATGCACCACACACCACAATCAGCACCACTATCAGTGTATTGACCGTATTATCACATTGTACTGGGGGAGGGGTTGGGTGTTAGTGTGTGGTGAGGGGTTGGGTGGTGGTGTGTGCTAATTTTTACAAATTCTTTTGGTTACAGGTTTTTGTGATGGAAAAGGGGTGTTGGTAAGGTGGGTTATGGTAGTAGGTTTTGATTATTGGTGGGTATTGGCATACCTCTTAAATCCAATATGGTGGTCCTGACATTGCCTTACATAATTGATATGACATCACGCTCGTATGCGCCTTCAAAATACGAATTCGGTGGTATATAACACTCAATATTTACGCCTTAAATTTTTTTTATTATAAAAATATATTTAAATTTTAAAATAATATGTTTAAATTAATTTTATTTTATTTGCTTTGCAGATTGCTTATTGTGGCTGATGTTCGGGATACCTCAGCCACAATAAGGAATCATTCAGCCACATTGAGGAGCAAGCACTTTTTTCACAATTTTTTGGAAATTTAGGAGAGTTTGGGGAGGGGGGGAGAGATGGATTTTGGGGACGAAACAGGCTTTTTCGAAAGCTGAACGGGCCATTTTGAGGGAAAAACTAGTGATTTTGTCGGTAAAATGGCCGTCCCAGACCGCCGGCCGCACCTGTGACGTCATCGCGGACGGATTCTTGGATCCTATCCCGGATCCCGTTTCCACAGCTTCGGCATACGTATACTACTCATTATGCATTAAGTCAAACGAAATTGCTACCATATCGCAAGTTAACTGACGCAGCGTTGCCAATGGTATACACAGGAAGGGTCGCAGCCACGGACCAAGTCCCATTCTCTATGGAGCTGTGGGACTGATGCGTCGGTTCTCCACTTTCAGAGAATGGGACTGAGCTACCTTCATCTCCGGGAGTACATACCTTATAATAACTCAATTTATGTGAAAGAGGGAGTGAGGCCCCTTCCAAAGGGACTGATTCACAATACAAGTCGTGTATAGACGCCAGACTACAGTTTCGACGTATTTTTGTAACCAAACCCAAATAACTTTACCTAATCTCTCAATCTCTCTTAATGTGTGTTAAATGATTGTGGGTGTAGTCGTGCACGAATAAACACTTATTTTCACGTATACCACTTTTTTAAACAACAACGAGATGTAAATAGACTGAAGAGCCAAAACTACTGATACACCTGCCTGATATCGTGTAGGGCCTCCGCGAGCACGCAGAAGTGCCGCAAGACGACGTGGCGTGGACTCGACTAATGTCTAAAGGTATGCAGGAGGCATTTAAATCTGCGCCAATTTGAGAAAGGGTTGCACGTCTGTCACGTTTAATGATGCTCGTCAGTCGTCGGTTGTCCCGTTCGTTCACGATCTTTTTCCGGCCGTAGCTATGTCGAAGATTTGATGTTTTACCGGATTCCCGATATTCACGGTACACTCGCAAAATGGCCGTACGCGAAAATCCAAATGTTATCACTACCTCGGAGATGCTATGTCCCATCTCTCGTCCGCCAACTATAACACCACGTTCAAACTCACTTAAATCTTGATAACCTGCCATTGTAGCAGCAGTAACCGATCTAGCAACTTTGCCGAACCCTCATAAGCCACCGAATGGCATTTAGTGTTGTGAGACTGGAAGCCGAAACTCCCATAACTCACTAGGTGTTTGTTGTCTTATATAGGCGCTGCCGACCGCATAGCGTTACTCTGATTGGTTCCATACCTCTGTTATTTGCATACGCACGCCTATACAAGTTTTTTTTGGCTCTTCAGTGTATTTAAGAGAACCCGGTACTGAAATTTTGCTCGCAATGGCAATTCGAATGATAAAAAACGTCCTAAAACGGAATGTTGTGAAGCAGGTACTGCTCCGGTAGTGCACACACTTACCGACGTAGTTGTGGGAGGAGTTGGTGGAGTGCGAGCCGCCGTACTCGAGGGTGAGAGCCAGTGCGTCCTCTCCGACCCCGTAGAGCAAGTGCGGCAGGAGCGTCAGCAGACAGTAGAGCACCACGGAGTAGATGCCCAGGCACGTCCACCTGGGGCGATGCTGCTTGCCCGCGTAGTACGACAGCAACAACCCCACTAGGAGCGCCGAGAAGTCGTGGCCCACCACGATCATACCTGCAATTTACAAAGCCCTCCTCAACATCCGCTCGTACGCACATTGTGAATTCTTACGCCGTGTGGGGCAGCGGTGGCGTAGTGTCCAGGGCGCTCGCCTCCCACCACGGCGATCCGGGTTTCATCCCCGGTGGATTCACTCCCGGATTTTCGCATGTGGGAATCGTGCCGGTGGGTTTTCTCGGGGTACTCCCGTTTCCCCGCCCTTCCATTCCAGCGCCGCTCAATTCTAGGGTTTAATTTCTGTCATACCCGGGGATGACGGTCACCTACGGGTCCCAGCTGGAAAGACCGTCACTCGGAGGGTGTTGCCTTGCCCTGGGTTCACTCCCCACACGCCATTATTATTATTATTATTATTACGCCTTGTATAGAATTAGCATTGGCGTTGGGCCGGAGCACTTTCTCCGCTATGTAACAAAAAAGTTAATGATTTAACCAATTCGCTCATTCTTACACCTATAGACATAAAAACAGTGGGAAAATTCTTTTCAGATTACACAGATGTTTACCTAACTCTTTTAAGTTATTGTTAAGACATGGGAATACTTTCTCCCCGTCGCCACCAACTTAATTGGGTTTGTGTCAATTAGCGTGACTGATAAAATATGCGCAGGTAGGAGTGACATATTTCTAAGGTTCATTTTAAAAGAGCTCACTTAACCATGAACAGCCCTATAGAATCGAGACTCAGGCGTAAGTCCTCCCTCCTCCACCCCCCCAGATTTATTATTGTTTAACGGCTCGTGATTTGCTTTGTTAGCACTTCACTGATAGACATGCAAAACATTAAGATGGAAATGCTAAAATGCATCCTAACTGCACTATCCTCGATAACCCAGTAACTAAGATAAGTTATTATTTGAGAGAATGGCCTTGTTTTAGTTTTTCGTAACTCCATCACCTACATTAAATGTATGCTTAAACTGGTTTTGAGAAAATAACGTAATTTATACCACTGAACATGGTTTACATCTACAGTGAATTATATAAATGGAACATATGCTTTGGTCGCAAATGTAACAGGAATATCAATTTTCAAGTTTGGGCTGTAACGAATTGGTTACTGCTTTAAAACATCTCTCCGTTGTCTCAAAATTGCTGACTTCAAAGTAAGTAGTGGGAGTAGCTGGAATTGGTTGAGGGAGGGGAGAGTGAGGCACTGGCCGACTCTTGTCACTCAGGATTTGCAGTTAAATAATGGAAGACGTAAACTAAAAAATTTCTCACGTTCTTATATTTTGCATTTCGAAAATAAATCTCGGTGGGTGTTTATAGTGGGAAAATAAATTTTATGTGTTTTACCAATATACATGTCTACATTTTCAAATTTTATACGAATAGTTATTTTCCCGTCACTTTGTAACTTAAATTCTGGTAACGATCATTGAGTAAACTCGAAATTTTCATATTTCTCTGAGAAGTAGCTGAACATTGGAATCAGAAATCAGCTGGGCATGACCCAACACCGGATATGAAGGACTTTGAACACAAATTTTTGCAAAGAAACATTTCGCCTATGTTTGAAAGTAGAATCAATAAGCAACATAAATGATTTTGAACATGAAAAAAGGTTAGATGAACATTTTCACCTATACCTACAACTTGGTTTGGCTTGCGATTATGGATACCAATTTTTATGTGATCATATCTTTTCACATACAATTTCAACAGCGGTTTATCTGAGTTGAAAAATAAATTAGCCCCACTTTGCAGCCAGTAGAGCTGGCCCACTGTATTTATTCATACATCTATATGCATAGATAATATTTTAGTTTTGTGTTCAATTATGTCTGTTGAAGCTTCCGGAGCTCAGCCTGTTACGAGACGGTCCTTCCTCCACATTTTGAGTTACTTTATGTCTCCATGTAGACTCCAGTGAACGATGTAATTTAAATCGGGTAGGTCTTCGCCAAGTGCTTGTCTAGTGACCTCTCTGATGCCTTGGTTTTCCCATCACTGTACTGTGCCCGCTAGACTAGTTGCAGGTGGCGAGTAGGTTAAGTACCTTATTACTTGTGCGATAAATATGTTTCCAGTTAGAATGACTAGTGCACTTGGGACTGATTTTATAAATATGACTACACTAATTGTTAGTGCCATCGCACTATGGGGTATTAAGCCTAAAAACCTGGCCAAAAACATTTTTATGTTATATTTGATAGAAAATGTGTACCGTAGTAGTTTGTTACTCTAACTTTATTAAAAAAACATTTTAGGGGGTTTAGGGGACAGACATATATTTTTTATTTAAAAATAAAAAAGGTAATTTTACTGGTTTAAAATCAACACCTTTTATTAATTTTCATTGTGTTATGTTTTTAAATACAAAAATTGAAATTTACAAAAGACCCTCAATTTTCTCCTCATCTTGAACAGTTTTCTCCTCATCTTCATCACTTTCCTCCTCATCTTCATTATTATGCTCTGAATCACTTGATGCAGAGAATTGGCTTGGTTTTAACAATTCTATTGCATTTTTGGAGAATGCTTGCTTAGGTTTGTTGGATTTAGGACGGATGCTTGTTATATACGGGTCTGATGTCAACAAAAGCCTGTTAAGTATGTCCTGATTGCAGGCTGCTCTGGAAAATTTCCGAGAGTAATTTTGTCGGTATTGGCGAAAGTGTTTGTTCCTGACTTCTGCGGCTTCTTCTGATAGTTGCCCAATCGGTAAAATAGAATGTGAGATGACACTGGGCGCGTGTGTTAATATTTTATGTAATGTCGGTGACATTGGCTGCCAATTATAATTGTTGACATAGTGTTTAGCAGTATCAACTGCGTATTCCGAAAATTTATCTACATCTATTTGGAAACCCGAGGATAACACTTCTAAAACTATTTTTAATCTATGGATTAGCTCTTGGTCTATTCCTGTTAGCAAGGCAGCCATCTCGGGATCAGCGAAAAATCGACGAGACGTGTTGCCATCATTCGTGTTGCTGAATCCTGCTTTTGGCACGTCCACAAGCAATCCCAGTTTGTCTTTGAATTCTTTTTGGATTGCTACCTTCGCATCTGCTATCTTCTTCTTGTNTGTCTTTGAATTCTTTTTGGATTGCTACCTTCGCATCTGCTATCTTCTTCTTGTCATCTGTCATCAAAATGCGGCCTTTATGCACTTCTGCCTTTATTTTGTACAATAAATGCAAAATGAATTCAAAAAATCGTATTCTGGCATGAAGAACTGATAAACCAAATTTGAATGTCTCGGGGTTTTCGGGCTTATTCATTGTCAAATCATTAAATGTGTTTGATGTTTTGCCGCAAATGTAGCACCGCATTGTCGAGGCTGTATGAGTGGCCGCGTTGCAGACTTTTCCGTCAACCATAGTGAGCAGTAAAGTATGTTCAATAAAAACTTGTTTGTCCTCGATTTTGGTTTTTTGAAGATTGTTCGCTTGGTCTTCGACATATTTAATTTCTTCATTGGTAACATCAGTGTTTTCTTTAAGAAATCGGATTCTAATTGGCCTGCAATACCGCGGGGATGAAGGCAAGGGATTCTGCCATATAACCTTTTGTCCGCTTGACAGCCTCAAAGGTACAAGCGAACTTTGAAAAATGTGCGAGTCACTGCCTTCTTCATTTTCAAATTTCTGCTTGTATTGTGCTTGATGGGAGCCATCGCAACCCCACTTATACACGAGCTCAAAATGCTTCTTCTCTTCCTCTGTACAGGTTTCTATAACTTCGTTTAGATATTTGCACAATCTTGATGCAGTGTGATCGAGTAGGTCTTGTAGTGTAACCTCAGCAGAAGTTTCTGTGATGGTTATCCCTTCGTTTCTTGGGTAACATTCCTGTTTCTCTTTTTGCAGGATTGAATAGCAGGGGCAGATATTCTTGTTAGCCTGCTGAATTATTAAATATTGTGTTCTAGTAAGATCAGCTTCGACAAATATTGACAATGCTTTTGACGCTGAATGTTTGGTTGTTGCTGTTTCTCTAATAACACTGGCTACTGCTTTACGAAACTTTGTCGCTCTTCTCGGAGATTTCGTTATTTCTTGAATCACATTTGCCATGTCATTTTTACCTATAGCTCGATTGCTCATCTGGGCAGCATATGTTAATTCATCAGCAGGTACATTTTTTCTGAGTTCCATTGTTTTGCGGCGCTTTGAACGGTCACTCGATTCTCCGAATTCCTTAATAGGCCTTCCTTGTGAGCAGGTAGCCGGAGGGGCAGCGGGTAACGGTATGTCGGTATTTAGCCAGTCTTTATTATTTTCCAGGAAACGTTCTTCTGTGCTGTTACATTCGAGCCACTTGCGCTTGTAAACAATCTTAAAACTGTTAAGTACTCTCCGTAATTTACCACGTTGCTCCGTAGAACACTTTGTAATCTGCACAATTTTATCTTCAAGGTATTGAAACTTTTTGCCGAGAAGTTTTTCTAAACTTTCTCTGACAATGTCGTGCAGGTGTTTTCGACTCATGGTAATGAAGAAATCTTCGGAACCTAGAACAAAAAATGCATAAAAGGTAAGCAAATAGAATTACAAGATTTTGCCCACATTCAAGTAGTTCTATATTTCTCCCTGGTAAACTACACTGGTTTTCGGGAACAAAAAAAATGCAGGTCAATATGGGATATGTACGTGTTAAATTTCATCTAAGTCTATATAGCCTATTTGGCGTGGTCGAATAACAAACAAAGAGACCAACATTCTTTTTAAGGTTTTATTAGGACAAGCAAAATAAGAAAATAAATCGTTAAAAAATAATGTGAATACTCGGGGGAATTTTTTTTCGTGAGAATGATAGAAGAATGTTGAGAGTTTAATACTTTATAGACATTGTTCAGTACAAATGAGTACAACACCTTTGATATCACTAACTTTCGTAAAATACTTGTAAAAATAACACGCTTGTTAGGGGGTTAGGTTTACTTTAGGTAAAAGGCAATAATCTGGCAAAATTACACTTATAAATTACTTAATTATGATGTACATACCTTCTCCTTCAATTTCCATAATAGTTTTTTCACTAAAATCACTTGGAAAAGTATTTTAAATAATCACGAAAAGTTCATTAAAAATTGAGTGCCGAGAACATAGACGTGCGAATCAAACAAATGCTATTATCTGACTACGAGTACGGCCAAGCGTTGGGCACTGCGAGGATAGAATTGGTACCAGGTGGAGGGGATATTCACTACCTGTTTTGAGACCGAAGGTTGGCCACATCCGTAAAGGTTTACATTTTTGATTTATGGCCAGGTTTTAAGGCTAAATACCCCATAGTGCATCGTCGCCAGTTTTCTTGAATTCTTGGAATGTTACTCTCTCATCAACTGATGCCACCGGCCGACAAAAAGGCGGGCGCTGTCCTGCTATAGTCTACTCACAGTATCTTAAGAGTTTGTGAATCAAACCTTCGAAAAATTACACCATGCATGATTTTCTTGGTTATTTCCTTAATATGTCATGTTTCACAATCGTTATACACGTCTGTTAACATAAAAGTAATTAATTTTTGATTATGATTAAACTTTTATTTATATTTTGTCTATAAATTTTAATAATTCCTTTATAATTAATATGAATAAAAACCTGGTATGTTGGTAATACCTGCTACCAAATAGTTCTAATGGAAAATATAATTAAATTGATTGCGCAAAAATGCGGTGCGTTGTCCCTTTGGTGACATTTTCTAGACTTATTTAAGCTTTGCTTGCATGAAAGAAGAACTTCAGCAGGGCTTAAAAAATGTTTTAAGTAACCATGAATAGACTGTACTGACTGAAGCCAATGCAAAATGTTATTCTGCAACCGCCGGACATTAAAAAAAATTGTTCCTTCTTAAGGGATGAGGCATGGAGATTTTGAGCTGAATGTCTGTTATCCTCATGCGTGAGAACAGTTAATTTTGGTATTTACCTGTAACAGTCGGAGCTTTGGAGAGTTGTAGACTTCTTTGATTCTTAGAGTTTAATACATCCTGCTCATCTACAAAACCAGTTGTAGACATCTGGGACCAAAGTATCCGAAATTTGTACCGTCAAGCCGAGGGGTAGGTATGACGACTTCTGACGAAGAGGACAAACAATGAGCAAATGTCCCCACTGCTTAAATGTGGAGTGTATCCTGCTGACAGTCTGTAAGATAGGAATGCAGGATCGCTACTCACCCGACACCTTGCTGGGGATCTTGAACCTCTTCTCGATGGTGGAGATGGTGCCGTTGAAGTAGGCGAACCCCGCGCCGTACAAGCAGCCGACGAGGCCGTAGATGACGACGAAGCTCTTGTCGTTGCTGAACCTTTGCAGAAACCGGCCCTTGAGGAAGCCGATGCCGCAGGTCGTGTCCTCCGACAGAGGGTAGTTCTTGTACAGCTCCTCCAACTCTTCGGCGGTCATCGTAACTTTCTCGGCGTCCTTCTCACCTCGTTTTTCAACGCCATTGCTCTCTCCGATTGGCTTCTCTTCACCACTCATGTTAGACATCGCAAGTACGCTCGATGGAAATTTTAGAAAGTCACAACTTAATATTCGAAATATAGTACTATCGGATAATAAAGCAGAATTGTTTCACTGCGCGTACACGTTAAGCATAAGTGATATAAACTAATTGCTTTTCTTTCTATATGGCTTGATATTGCTCCAGCTCCATCTCCACTGTATTCGCGGGAAGAGATTCCTGCCAAACCTTGTTTCACGTGAACTTGAGTCTCTTCTCAGGGTCAGATTTCCTCTCCGCCTGTTACGTAATTTTCTCTGTGCTTGCAGTGTCTCGGCAAACATGAACGTGAATTATGCCGCGGACTAAAAATTATTTAATTTACGATTTATTTACTGTTATTTATATTGTGTTTATCCACGTCAGGCTCTTCATTGTTTTCGGCGGCCCGGATCTCGCTATCTTGAACGAGAGCCGACGAAGAGTCAACACTGAGCCAGTTGCAGCCTCCGACTGTTGACAGGAACATGAGGTCGCTGATGTAGCTGGACGCGAGTGTGAGAGGTCTTAGCTTCATGCCCTTCTAGCTGCTGATGCATACTCGCGCGGTCTATTGTTTAGAGTAATGTGGGTTTAATACACATCCCTCATAAGAATTTTCTTCTCGACATAGAGAAGTGGAGTGGATCGGAAAGATTTACGCTGCTCTTAAAATCGGGGTATTGAGAACCGATGAGGGCGAAGCGAGGTGAGCGTGGAGCAGCGCCGCAATGCGAGTGCGGGGGAAACGGGCAGATCCTCGAGAAAACCCGCCGACCGTGTTGAAGCGGCCCCGTCGGGAATCGGTCCCGTCTAGCATCGGTGAGAAGTGAGCGCTCTAGCCGCTGCTCCACCGCGACCCCTCAACACAGGGAAAATTTAAATTTTGTTCCGCATGAAAGTACCACTCAGTGGCACCTGTACTCATGTAATCACACTTGCCGGTGTCCTAGTCTGGAACAATCTCAGAAAATCACGGAAAACGTCCTCCTTAGATTTTTATTGAGTGCTAATATTTTTTTAGCAATTGTTTACTTTCTTCCGGTATCCCTTGAGATTAGTTTAACTTATGACATGAGACTATTAAGGAGGCGAATAAGGATCCTATATATTATTAGGGAGTGCATCGCCACGGAAAAATTACTAACGTGGTTCGAATCCCACACTGTGATTGTGTTTTACATTTTAGCTATCTTAATACCACCAAAATTTTCTGGGGGATAGTTTTACAATGTTTTATCTTGATCCGATGAAAGTCTTTCTAAAGTATGAAGAGCTGGTTAGAAAAATATTTTTAGTCTCTAATCTATGGTTACAAGTAACCAATGGTTAATTTGTATGTAATTTATGGTAATTTAAAACACAAAAAATGGGTTAAAATTAAACGACATTAAAAAAAAAGGTGGTGCTCATTATTGGCTGATGTAAGGTAATATTTTTGTATTTAAATAGTTTATAATATTCGTAAATATTTTGAAATAGGCATTTGACGGCGATAAGAGAATTAGATTAGTTTGTCAGGAAACATTATAAGCAATTACATGCACCATATTGAATTGTATAAGCATAGAATTGTGTTCGTAATTACACAAAGTGTTATATATTTTCGGGCCCGTGTTTTTGAATCGAAAGCCAATGTGAAGCAATAAAATTTGATGATTCGCATGTATTCAATACCACATTGACTTTTGTAGGCATATGAATTGATCTCATGTTTCTTAAAGTAATTATGTAACGAGCCCGAGCCGCGAAGACAGGACAGTGGTTGCCTTACATTAGAACGTGTTTTAAGTGCATTATGCCTATATCAAACAGCTACGAACTTAGAGGCACAGTTGGACATCACTCAATTGTTGCTGGAGTTTGGCACATGAAAATTGGAACGTATCAGACCTGTGCAAGTCTATCCGAGATGAGAAATGAGTTATGCTTTAAGCCTTTTTAATGAGCAAAAATAACCAACATTTTCCAACCCTTGAAGTTATAGTCACAAATTTAATATTATAGGATTCACCCATTACCTGGATCAAAGCCATAAAGTAAATTTATTCGAATACAATGTTGGGTACCTATATATCCATAAATACTAATTTTATATACTTACATTTTATGGTTTAACTCTTAAAGGCGTTATATAATGTGTTGAATGTCTACTGACTTGTATTTTAAACGCGAATTCAACTATGGAATTATAAACAGCTATTGCAAGTGTCTATCCCCCCGGCGCCATACTGGTTTTCATAGGAATGCCTATGACTGAAGGATCTCAAATTATGTTGGTAAGCAGTTTATGCACGGACTCATGTTGTGGCAAGAGTCATTTCAATGTGATTGTAAAACACTCAACTAAGGTGCATACCGTATAGTCGTTAGGCAATTTTACAAACGTACTAAAAAACGTTTCTGAGGGCACTAAACATTGCTTCGTAAATGCTCAAAAGAAAGATAATAGTCCTGAACAATTCTGTTAATGTAAAACTGGATTCGGGTAGCCATCATTTCGCTCAACTTTACATACACACACACACATCGTTATAATAACCAAAATTGAATAATAATATATGTATTTATCGATCCGTGCATGATTGAGGATAGTCTGGGTAGTTTTTTATTTAGAATGAAGAGTAAAATTTCCAGATGTGCCATGACATAGGGTTCGTAAATCAAACTGAAAACATTTTAGAAGCACTTTTGACTTTGAGTGCATGATATTCCAGAAATAAATAACATAAGAAACTCGACTTTCTGTTTAATGACATAAAAGTTAATATCATATGAAAAAAAAATTATTCAGTTATACAGTACCCAAGAAAGATGCATTTCATTTTGATAACAATTGAAAATATTTAATTTTTTTCTTAATATTCTTACGTATTGGGCGAAGCACATAAATACTCTTATAAAAAATGCCTCTCTTCAAACACGTATTTATTAAGTTAATATTTTTGTGTCACATAACATATCCAGACTTGATATATTACATGCAGCATACAATTGGACTTTTCTTTGAGAATAATTCGAATATGGCATAAGTAATTATAAATACTCTTTCTAACGCCTGAGGCTTCAGTCATCCGATTTCCATATTCGATTTTATAGACGAAGATATGCATTAAAGATTTTTCAAAGTGGGCATTTGAAATACCATATTTCCATAATTGATCCTTCAAGACTAATTCTAACATTACGGCATAAAAATTGTTTATGCACGTATTTACAAATAAAATATATGTATGTAATATAAATTAATTTGGTTTATTGTTTTAAAAACTTGGAAACGAAGGTTATGATAACCATTTGACGGTTTTTTTAAAAGGCTAAACCTAATATGACTTCACAAAAGCTGACTAAGAATAATTTTATAAATTTTAATTATGCAGATAATTTCACATATTGTGTTAGAATTTGGTAATGTAAGTAAATAATGTTATTATATCGTGTGGTGTATGCACAAACACGGATATTGAAGGGGGATACAAATATGTAGTTGGAATATGTCCGTGAGAGACAGAGTGGATGGCGTGACATAATTTAGGATTATAAAATATCACAGTCAGATTTTGTTACGAACAACGGGCACATAAAGAACCCATACACTGGTGACCAGTTCTGGACGATCTCAACAGACCGCCAGGAGTGAGGACCATTTGATTGTCGCAGGCATGACCACAGGCGGGGGGCTTTTTTGTCTACCATCCAGCGACATAAGGCAGCTTCACTTGAGCTAATGTGCCAAAACGAACACTCTCTTTTCACCCATGTTCTGCACAACATTGAATTTTCTAAAGGCAACGGTGTGCTATTATTGTTTTAAAAAGTAATTGTGAGCAGTATGTGCAAACATCGCCATCTATAATACAGGAAATTTGTCGCCTTACCTCAAATAATGTTTTAACCATAGTACGCTTATGTCAGGTCCACCAATTTGGCATGGTTGGTCTTCTTTCAGCTATCGTTGGAGTTAGATAAATGTTAACGTGCGCAACGTCCTGAACTGGTGGTGCGTGTCCGAAGTCAGGTGGTTAGTGCTGCTGTAGGTTCGCGACTCGAACACTTCTTGACCTTCTTTTTAGTCCTAGTTATATTCAGTTGGCCCTTCCCCGCCTTCTCCTTCACGCCTGCGATGATCCGTCTGTGACACCGGCCAGGGCCGAGCTGGGTCGTGTTGTTGCTATTAATACTCACTTTTCAGTCGCCTGCTAGAGAAAGGTTGCAACTGGCTGTTCGCGGTAAAGTGAGCATTTTTGAGGCCCTAGTTACATTTTCCTTTCAGCAATTTTTTATTCTTTTTTACCGGCTTTTAAATAAGATATTGCCATGTAAGTGATACACACAGTGTGTATATTCAATAGCACTCAAAAGTTAAAGTCTAAGACTAAAATAAAATGTATTTAGTGACTATTATTCCAAATGAAAGTGCTTTCAAAAGTGCTCACTTCACCGTGAATCGGCTATAGATGATAGATAGGTTACTAGTATTTTCTGTTTCAGCATGGGAGGTCTGATTCCACTGTACTCACTCGTGATGTCGACAAGCACATTGTGTATAACTGTTAGTGCTTGTCTAGTATTTTAAAAATTGTAATTTGTTACCGCCTTCAAAACATGGCTTCAGCAAGAGGAGGGGTAGAGTTAGCTGTTTTGCCGCTTCACGGCTCATGCAAGGCCTCATGTGGTATATTGTTGTTTTTTAATTTTGAAACTTGTTCAAATTATTTTGTGAATACTGACGTTGGTCAGAGACTGTCTCTGGAATGACACTTCGGCATTTGATCACACTTCGCAACGTATGACTAAGCGGTGAAATGGGCACTCACTTTAAAAACTAGTCATGACGAATCCAGCATTACACATGTGTCTATGATTTTCGATTTTCATATAAGATTTCCTGCAGACGTGAAGTTTTTGTGCTTTGCTTAGTATTCGGGTGCTCTCAAAAATGGTTGTTTTAATAGACTTTGAATGCTGCGAAGGGATTAAAATTGTCCTTCAGGTTTTCACGATTTCTCTAGTGTATTTTTACGACAGCTTTGACGGTGTTCAATGGAAAATTTTGCTTAAGAAACCTTTTGTAATTATTATACAATATTATTTTGAATAATATGTCTACATTCAAAATACAGCATCAATGAATATAAAACAAAATCCTACTAAAATATTTTTGGGAATATCATCTAGCAATTTTAATTTTAAGCCGTAGTGAGTCAAAACAATGCCGAAAGTTCACAGCATATTACTTAAAATTGTTAGACCGACCTCACTGGCAGCGCACAACCAATCTCCGTGTCCCACCATTGAACTTCTTCTCTGCCAACGCGACTAACAAAAACGGAGAGGATTGTATTAAAGGTTTGAATATTGTTTAGTAAAGAAGTGTTTAGAGATGTTTTTATACTTCCTCTGACTTATTTGTAATGCATTTTGATTAAATTCGAAATGGTAAAAGTAGTTTATTAATGTAATAGTGATTTTCGTTTAAAAGTTAAGATATAAGCAAACACGCTCACTACTGTTGATCATGTGACTTTGACGGTCGTATTGCTTTGGTGTAAGTCAATGTTGGGTACATGTGCAGAAGATGATTAAGCTGTCAACCTCATCTGTGTATGGTCCACAGCTATGCGTATCTGCGGGCACTACAAGTTGTATGTCGCGAAGGCGGACGGAACTGGCGCGACATACGGAGAGCGCCTGCACATAGAACACCATAAACTCGAGGTACGTGGGCGCCGCTAAAGGTCGCTTGTTAGTACACGTGTGTCAAATTTCATTTTAGTAGTAATGGCTTCCAGAAGTGTTTGTATTTGATTTCCCGAAAGGAACGTCAATTCCGGTCGCCGTAGTGGTATGCAACTTGTCTTGCAAGTAAATATTTAAAGCTGCAGTTTCCCTAAGACATTTTGCCTAACTTAACTTAAATTTAAAATTACTATATATTTTTAAAAGATTTGTTACAATNTTTTCAAAACATTTGTTACAAGGAATTTTTGTTTTTATAAGTCCATAAGTGCTGTGGTTGGAGCTTCGACATGTTATTCAAAAACATCTTGTATATAAATTGGTAATCATAATATTTATTTATATTAATTGGTCTACATAATATCGCAGCATTGCTTACTGTGTGATTTAATATTGCTGGTGTTTCGTGTCTGCACTCGTTTAGTGCATTATTGGAGGTATATTTTCAGTTCTCTGCTACTGTGTTTTCTTTGTATTAACTACCAATTTTTGCCCATTATTCCATTCATATTTTATATGCTTTGTAACTGCACGTGTTACATTACTTCCCTTGTAGAGTAGTTGTGCTACTTACTCAACAGCGGCCGCTTCGGCGGGCTTTAAAAGCTCCATTGAGTGCCCCGACGGCTTGTATAGTCTATTCGCGGTTTCTTTACACTTTTTGTATCATATCTTTGAAAAATCATCCCATGTACGACGTGTTCTGTTAGATTCTAAATATGCCATGTGCCACAAGCGTTTTATACCTCTGTTAACATGGAAGAATTTTTGTTCTCGTTAAATTGACGTTTTACCTTCATTTAATTTATAAATTTTTCATCACATATTTCTAATAAATATGAATAAAAACCAATGAGAAAACATGTGTTGACAGACATGTAGTAAGAAAGTAAGAAATAATTCTCATGCAGACTGTCATTGAAACTGAGTACGCATGAAATCGGTGTGTTGTCCTTTGATGTAATTTTCTATATTCAATTGAGATTAATTTGCATATGAGGCTGAGGAATATAATGGAAATAGAACTTTAGTGGTGCTTCATAAGTGTGTGAAGTAATTGCGAATGGATTATAGCTGTTGATTCGGAGACTTAGGCTTGAACTATGTAATTTATTTTGCGATTTTTAAGGGGGTTTGTCTATATTGGTTTAAATTGTTATGTTGAAGAATCTATTTTGCAGCTGTAAATTACAATGATTTTAATATTCAAAAAAGAATAATTACAGAGGTAACAGTACAAAAATACATTTTGAATTTTTAGTATCAATATATTTTTTTGATGATTCCTTGTGTCTACTGTGATGTATCTAAATAGACACGTCGGAAATTTTTTTAGTCCTTTGACCTGTATCCCAGGTGTGCATTTCTGTGTCAATTCACACTATTATGTCATTAATGAGAGTATTTGTTTCCAGGAATCAGCTCCACAAATAATACTACATGTGGTGTCTGCTTTTTGTTTGGTTGCATAATTATTTCGGGTACATAAAATGAGTGTGTGCGTTGATTACGTTCAACTGTACTTATTGAGATGTAGTTGGCGATACCTTCATTTATAAACTTGGCCATTATGTCTGCAGCGTATTCTTATATTGTAGACTGTATCAAGAGGGAACAAGTTTATATCTAATAAAAAACACTAATCTATGAAAACCAATAAAAAATTATTTTCTAAATAAATTTAAGTACATAAAGTACTATCTAGTTGTTTCTATGTAACAAGCAGTGCAATTGTACGAACTACAAGATTCATTCGAAACTTGAAACAGTCTAAATAACTCTAAATTAATCGTATCTGTAGATTTCAGACTCGTAAATACATTCTCAGGGCAGAAATGTGCAAAATTTCGCCCACGAACACAATAAGCTATTTAAATCTCATTCTTACCCTTCCCTGTTTTTTGCCATCTTGCAGAAAGCTCCACTAGTTGGCATATTTGGGAGGTCAATCGGCGACTAGATTTATAGATCTGAAACAATAAGGCTTCTAACGCGTGCTGTAATTAAGTATAAGGAACGAGCCATCTAATCCCGATTTATTCCCTTGTTTCTAGTTGTAGTTGCGACTAGAGTACTCTCTGGACGTATCTTAGAGTAAACTATTATTATGTTTGTATAAACTGACATAAATCTTCAGTTATATGGAGGCAGCATAAGTTTTCATATATAATTTAAGTCCTTCTGGGTAAATATCCGTTGCCTTGTGTCATTTGAGAGGACTCGCTAATGACTGCGATCTCTTGCAGATGAGAAGGCGTTACTGCCGGCCCCAACAATGAGCCGACATCCACGTGTCTTCCTGAACTCGGCACGTGGTCAGGCACCTTCGGTTTCTCGGTCATCAAGCACCAGGTCCTTCCGTGAGCCGAAGCCACTCCTTGCGTTCCTCTTGTGCTGTAGTATTCCGACTTCTTTACTCACACCGCGGTGAACCTATTTCGAATCCTGGCGGGGGCATGTCGCATGTGGTAAATGTGGTGGACGCTACCGATGGCAGGCGGGTTTACTCGGGGTACTCCTTTACGAGCCGACCAGAACTTCCGCCATCAACTCTTATTACGGAGAACGAGTATACATGGTTTATGCCGCCTTGGGTTTTCCAGTCTGCGTACATGTGAAACTTTTATTGCTATAATAACCTGATAGTAAACCTATAAGTCCTCTCCTTATAGGAAGTTAACAGTATGCGAGGTGTTCTCGATTGCGCAAAATATATAAATAAAACGGGAATACGCATAGAAAATGATTTAATAAATATTTAAATTTTCACATTTACTGTATTTACTGGTGTAGCACGAAAAAGATACCAGAATGTCGTTGCACAGTAAAAACGAATCAAAGAACATTGCCAAAAGGCTGAGTTACGTCAGACCAAATGAGGAAACGTTATCCCACCAGTGACGAATGTTTCATATCTAGCTAGAAATTACGGTATCGTCACCAGTGGAATTAAAATTCCTAGTCGACATATTTCGTGTCAATTTATGGAACTTGTTGAACTATAACCGGATTAAAAGTTGTTATGTCCGCTTAGTTGTCCAGATAACGCGGATCCTTCATGGTGTTTTGAATAAGCGTGAGTTACACATTTTTATATCACTACTTATTTAACCTGCATATCAGACCAGTATTTCTCATACTACATAATTTACTTTAGAGATAAGTTTGACATTAAAGATTCACGATCGTAGGTCCAGGCTGTCCGATTCGTTTTCAGCAAGTGTTATAACATTTCAGAACCGAATAAGTAGATGGTTTTAAATATCGCAAAATGACTGGTGATTCATACCGTCATGTCTATCGCTATCAAATATGAATCTGAGGGCACGAGCCATTAGGCAATGGAATTGCGAATTTGTAATTATGGAGTACGTATGATGAGGATTCCTTTTCTATCAACGAAGAAAAGCACTCAACGCAATCAGTTCAGGATACTGCGAAAATGTCAAGTTCATTAGTTGGTTTGAGACAGTCTGATGAACAACTGAATTTTGAGACTCAGAAGTACGATATGGTGATGTTCGTGATTTGCAAATGTGTCATTTAAATTCTTCTGGGATATGAAACTAGTTAATATGGAAAAAATTATAATATATCATAAAAATAGTATACTTTTTATAGTTTTACTGCTTATGGATAATGTAAAATCTCTCCATGTAAACGTTACTCAAGAAATATTTACTGAACAGCAAATAACGGAAACTATAAAACACGTCATTGACAGTGTGTTTTCGAGCAGTGTGGGATTTGTGACTTTCGTAGTGCAGGACGACCCCAGTCTGCAAGTTGCTAACAGAGTTCTCTCTCACTTTCATGCTACAACTTACATTTCCAGCTTTACTCTGCAAATGTATAAGGACCATAACATTGTATCTACATTTCCTGGACATTTCATGTCAATGGCCAGCACACACGGTTTTTTCTGGTTTATGGCCGGAATGAGTAACACGTTTTTAGAAAAGCTGGATTACTTCACAACATTATCGTTCTGGACTCCCCATTCCGCTTTCATTGTAATTATAACTTCAAGTTACATATGTTCAGTTATTTCTACAGAAAGGACCACTTGGGAGAAATACCGGCTACTCAATATGGTTATTATTTCCCTATGTAACATTTCGGAGGACACAAATGTTGACAATTTTGACAAACTTTTTCCTATTAAAGGTAAAGTATACACTCTAATATACGGCCAGTTTCCCGATAATGGAAATTTTATTGAAACATACAAGGAGTCCGATATTATAAAATTGAGGGAGAAATTGAATGACATTCAAGGACATGGAATAAGAGTGTTTGTAACATCTTCTAGGAACGACTGGAAGTTCAGAAGTATAAGACAGAGTATTGGCTACAATTACGAAAGCAGGCCAATCATTGAAATTGTAAAGAAGATAAATGGTTCCATTATTGTAGGTAGGAAGGAAAATCTTAGAAAAGAATCTCAAAATGTTGACATTTTTGGAAATCTCTTCGTAAAACTCGTAAGTAATCAAATGAAAACATCTTACTCATATGATCAGTCATGTGTTACGCATATGGTTCCGAAATCAGAGCAGAAACCGTTATATTTGAATATTATAATGCCTTTCAGTACTGAACTTTGGGTTCTCTATTTTGCGACTTTCCTATTTATATTTCTTATTTGGAACTTCCTAATATTAAACATGGCCCCAGATTCCAAAATATTCATAGAAGTAATACGCATATTCACGAGTGGTGCAACAGTTTTCTCTCAAAGTAAATCCATCCACAGATTGTATGTATCGTGTTGTCTGTTCTTGAGTCTTATTATGATGAATTCGTACAGCAGTGGTTTGACGAACTACCTGACTACGCCACACTTCTATCCGGATATTGACACTATCGCTGATGTTGACAAACTGCGGTTACCTGCAGCTGCCGAAGTTCCTGAAGAGTATGAGGACATCAATGAAATAATGGCACAGATTTCTGAAATGGATGATGCCATTATTAGCATTGCTACTAGAACAATGTTTGTGAATGATGCGTATACTATACTGGATATGATTGCAAAGTACAGAAATGTAACGCTTATATCTGTAAATGGTGTACTAATCTTGCAGCTAAAATTGAGCCAGTATTACGAGGAAGGACATTCATTATTGCACATTGTTAAAGAATGTATGTACATCGCACGCCTCGCTTACGTGTATCCTTGCAGATCACCATTTGAAAAAATAATAAACAAATATATAGGTCGTTTATTTGAAGGGGGAATAACTCTGAAGTGGTATTTGGATGACATATCAATGACTGAAAATTTACCTTTCCTAACAGAGGCACGTTTGCTCTAAGATCGTTGAATATCGGACAAATCGCTTTTCNATCGGACATATCGCTGTGCCGCTATTAATTTTACCCACAGGATTTATTGTAAGTACTTTGGTTTTATTACTTGAAATCATTTTGCGACGCTTAAAAAAATATCGTTGATTACAAAATATATTTTCTGTTGTTTTAAAATAATTTTCTTAGACATTCTCGTTGTGGAAACGCGAAGTAGTCCAGACTTGTGAGACAGATATACCTTCAATATTGTATTATTTTTAAATTTAGGAACGTTCTCATTAAGCATGAATTGCCTTCAACTGTGGTTTATGCCACAATTGGTGTCATTTTAACAAATGCAATGATGTATGGGCTTCAGACTGATGAGCTTAGCAATGACAACGTTAACTATGATACTGAAGATACATTGAAATAAGACTTGGACGTTGTTTCCCAGCGGTTCAGTGTCGTGAAAATTTTAAAAACACCCATGTAAGTTCAAGTGCAGCAATACATCACTGAAGAACAACAAATTCATTGAGAAACGAAAGATCGTCTGGTGTTATGGAGTGTAGGTTGAGAAAGGAGTGAGTGAAGATGATGCAGATCACATATTGATATATAATACATACCAATATCATGTTTGTGTAATCGCGTTGAGTTAGTGAAACCTATGACAGCATTTTAAAAATGTCCAAATATGCTTTTAATTTAACTTCACAGCAGTCACTAAGAGTGATTAAAAATAATACTTATAAACATTTTAATACCAGTATGTTCACAGTAATTATAACCAGTAACAATATTTCACCCCATAGAAAATTTGTTTAGTTATACTGACAAACTACGGCAGTTGTTTCTTCACCAAATAATTGGTCGTACATGGTTATATAAGTATATATATATATATATATATATATATATATATATGCAACTTTTAGACTGGCTCTTTTCTGGAAGGGTGTAATTACCTTCGAATGTGGAGCTGGAGCAGACGTTTGTTGCTCATAACACAGCCAGAATGAAAGACAAATCTCTTTCAGGATGACGTTATTGAACGATGAAGTGCAAACCATGAACATTTTGGTTGCGGGTATTAACCCTCTAGTATCAAAACGGNGATGACGTTATTGAACGATGAAGTGCAAACCATGAACATTTTGGTTGCGGGTATTAACCCTCTAGTATCAAAACGGATAGACTCTAACTCATCATGTAAATTTACAACTGTAAATATGTAGTATTTTCGGGAAGTTCCCTGCGAATTAAAAATCTACCATACGTGTATAAAAAATATTCACGTCGAGTGTTATCCCTATATGCTATCGTTTTTGAGACATGACTGAATAATGAACTGCAACCTTTGTGGTGGTAGACAAGATGCTTGTCTCTTTTACTATGAACGGTAGATTGTTAAGAAGCAGGAGAAACAAAATAATCGGACGGTTACATTTTTAAATGCACAGTTGTTATCCCAGCCATCCGTTATTTGGAAAGTTGTTGATATCCGCAACCAATATCTATGATTTATGGCCGTGTTGCTAGTAATAAACGTCAACTTCAACTACAGTTTCAAAGTAGGTCACACCCTTTAGTAATAGATTTGGGCTATATATATATATATATATATATATTTATTCAAACTATTTTTTGATGAGGAATCACCTGACGGATTTAGTAGGTGGTGTTTACATCCTTCCTGTAAAGGTGCATAAGAGATTTAATAATCTTCATAATAATGTCTGTATTACTAGAGATGATTTAGAATGTTTCTATGTAAAGTATCGCATATTATTATACACCACATAATAAAATCTCACAAAAATTAGGTGCTTGTTTTCATTTCCTGATTGTTATTGGTTTTTAGAATTCAGCCGTGGTCATTTTGAAGAAATTTCAGACGTTTCGGCAGAACTTGCAGTCACTATTCTCAAGTATATATTAAGAGTTTCGAATTAATGTTGCAATGCTGATCACGTAGAAAGAATATGAGGTAGAATGTGTACGTGAGCCACNTGCTAATCACATAGAAATAATATGAGGTAGAATGTGTACGTGAGCTGCGAAGTAGTCAATAATCTGTGTTCCAGCAATGGACTGCTTTCTTGTCAGTAGCATTTTTAGGTTAGGGCACCGTTAAAGAAAGTATATGCTTCGACATGTTTGTACATTTTCTCTTACCCAGTTTCAACGCAGCTCATTTATAATAAAATTGATCAACACTGGTTTGATTATGTTCGTTATCCGACAACGGGAAGTGAGATCGAAGATCGGATCTGTTCTTGCTCTTTCATTCCAATCTCTAGGCGGCATTTTTCTGCCAAAAGGATTCCATTTCGCCTCAAAATTTGTATTTTTCCCTCAGAATTTACCTTTCCTACCTTAAAAATTCCCGTTTATTATTTTAAAAATGCGCCGAACCCCCCAGCTGCAAAAAATTTTCCCCGAATGGCAATTTTCGATCCATCGGAGAGAATTGGGAGGGGGTCCCTTTCGAGGGCAGAGCAGTGGTGGCCATATTGGTTTTATAGGCATAGGTTATGACAACTCGATACAAGAGGTTTTGGATCCGGAGTTAGACCCAACCATCAGCCTTCTTGGTTATGTAAGCCAACTTTCCCGCATTATTATATCCAGGTGAAAATGACCTTCTACCTTGACCCCTGTGACCTTTGAACTTAAATTTTAAAATTCCAAAAACTCCCCAAGTATTTATAAAAAATTATTTTAAAATGTATTTTAAAAATTAAAAATAAATTTTTTAATGTTAGGGCTTAGAGGGGACGTGGGACTGGAACCGACCAGCCACCATGCAATGATGTTACCCAACAACCATGTTGAACCAGGCGACCTTAACTTGACCCAAGTTCTTGACCCTATTACTGTGACCTTGGATAACCTTGAAAACAAAAATTGAAGAAAAATGGTAATAATTGAATACATTCACAATAGCCCTAGACCATATTACATTACAGACTACTACCATCATCTTGGATTCAGGTTACTTTGACATTTGATATTAACCAGGTGACCAAAAACATGAAACCAAAAATTCATCAAAAATCAAAAAATGTCCTAAGAATTTATAACAAAATAAGAAAAACAATTATCATAAATTTTTTTCTTTATGTTTTAAAAACTTAAATTTTCGAAGGTTTACCACAGGACCACGCCCAGCAGACGACTGACACCCCTCCAATCAATCCATTGTTTTAACATACCCCTCCTCAACAAACTCACATTTGCTCATTCTGTCAAATGCACGCCACCTGCCATTTTTTTTTCTTCCGTTTGTCATTTGTTTACATTTTCAGCACCTAGGTGCCACTGACGACTCCGACCAACATGTAATATCAGGATGAAAATAACCTTGACATCACATCTGTGACCTTGACCCGGTGTCCGTAACCAAGGATAACCTTGCACCCAGAAATAGATTCTAAAAACATTTATGAATTCTGAAAACTTCCAAAAAATTCATAAAATTTAAAAATTAATTAAAGAGTTGTATTTTTATCAATTTTTCGATCACTCTGTTAATTTTTCCATCAATCCACACTGCATTCAACACAATCAGCACAACATGCTCCACACACACCACATATTCCACCATCGCTCCATAAACTCTACAATCGCTCCACATGCAGTACATGCTCCACAATTAGTCCACATGCAGTACATGCTCCACAATTGCTCCACATGCTCTATAATCGTTCCACATTCCCCAAAATCTCTCTACAAGCTCCACAATCGCTCCACAATCTCTCTACATGCTCTACACACGCGCCACATTTGCTCCACATGCTCCACAATCGCTCCAAATGCCTATCATGCTATATAATCGCGCCATTTGCTAAAGTTTAATTCTACAATTTCTCCACATGCTCCACAATCGCTCCTCAATAGTTCCATGTGCTCAACAATCGCTCCTCAATCGCTCCACATTCTCCACAATCGCTCCACATGCTCCAACATCGCTTTACATGCACCACAATCACTTATATGGACAAGAATCTCTCCACAATCGCTCCACATGCTCCACACATACCACAACCAGCACCACACGAACCAAAATCAACACTGCAATCAGCACCGCATTCTTCCCATCAATCATTCATTATTTCCATCAATCTTTCGCAATCATTCCATCAACCTTGCAATCTTTCCATCAAGCTTTCAAGCTTTCCATCAGTCCTTCACAATATTTACTTCAATCTTTCAATGTTTCCATAAATATTTCAATATTTCCTTCAATATTTCAATCTTTCCATATATATATCACAATTCTGCCATCAATCTTTCGCAATCTTTGCATCAATAATTAATCCATAAACCATTCATGGGTTTGCATTGCCGTCTTTCTCTATCCACATATACTAAAAAAAAACCATTCACCAACTGTCTACAAATTTGTACTTGTCTACAGAATTAATGTTTTGTGTGCAGTCAGCTATCCATGCACTATTTATACGAAAAGTCTTCATTGATATTATGTATCCAGATCTTTACCTTAATAACTGAGTGTTCATAGCACCACTTTAAAGTTGTTAGGGATGATAGGGGCGACACATAAAAATAAAGGAGAAAAAAACAATTACGTTATTTAAATGGCAAATTAGACTAGTATTTCCTATACCCCTATATTCCCTTACAGATAAGTTTGACTTTAAAGATTCACGAACGTAGGGCCAGGCTGTTCGATTCCTTTTCATTACATATCATAACATTTCAGAGCCAAATTAGTAAATGGTTTTTAATAACGCAAAATGACTGGTAATTCATACTGTCATAACTGCGCTATCAGATACTGATCTTAGGGAAGGAACCATTAGGTAATGGAATTGTGATGTAATATTTTAATACGTATCGCGAGATTTCCTATTGTGTTGACCTAGAAAACAACTCAAAGCCATCAATACGAAACACAGTTAAAAAGTCAAAGTTATTTGTTTTTTTAGGACAGCGTGATAAAAAACTGAAATTGTGCGAGACCAACAAATCACAAATGGTAATTCCTGTCATCATTTGGAATCTTCTATGATTTGCATTCAGTCAGTGGTAACATTTCAGTTGATTAAGAGATACATGTATTATTTTACCTTTTGCAAATTTTTTATTACCTTTTTCTTTTTCTGCAAAAAATTTAATGAACATTATTAATTTCCTCTCACACAAGTAAAAATAATATTCCTGTTACGTTCTCACACAAAATACGTAAATATTATTTGTTTTACATAATCAATTAGTTATCTTTACAGCATCTGGCATTAATTGTAATGATCCAAGCAAATTCACAATTCTTATATAATTTTTTTCTTCTGTTTAATATAAGCAAGGCCATTTAGGACGGTAATTGTATTCTTTCTGGTAAAAAAAATTGTGTTCGATTACTTTTGCCTTACTTATGTTGTCATCTGTCCTGTAATTAGCTGACGGCTGACCACGCAACGATCTCTCCGCCAGTCAGCGAAGGCGAGAAAAGAGACAACTAGTACATATTTTTTTCGTTCATATGTTTAGTAACATNTATTATTTGTTTTACATAATCAATTAGTTATCTTTACAGCATCTGGCATTAATTGTAATGATCCAAGCAAATTCACAATTCTTATATAATTTTTTTCTTCTGTTTAATATAAGCACGGCCATTTAGGACGGTAATTGTATTCTTTCTGGTAAAAAAAATTGTGTTCGATTACTTTTGCCTTATTTATGTTGTCATCTGTCCTGTAATTAGCTGACGGCTGACCACGCAACGATCTCTCCGCCAGTCAGCGAAGCCGAGAAAAGAGACAACTAGTACATATTTTTTTCGTTCATATGTTTAGTAACATTTTAATACTTTCCACCCTCCGGGGCAATAATAATCAATAACACATAACATAAGAATTCTGCATATCGTCTAGAAACGAATGAAATATACTCATACATGATATCTATGTAAATAAAGATTATACTTTTNTCGGTTCGTGCGTTCTGGAGTTATAGCGTCAGGAAGGAAAACCCGACTTATTTTTATATAGTAGATAATATAAATCATTTTCATAAAGGTTTTTTTAATATTTAAAAAAATTACTTTTTCGGAGGCTTTCCACAGGACCACGCCCAAAAGACGACTGACACCCCTCCAATTAATCACATAGTTTTAACATACCCCTCTTCTACCCACTCACCTTTGCTCATTCTGTCAAATGCACTTCATCTGCCATATTTTGTTTTCCGTTTGTAATTTGTTTACATTTTCAGCACCTAGGTGGCACTGACGACTCCGACCAACATGTTATATCAGGATGAACATTACCTTGACCTCACAACTGTGACCTTGACCCAGTGACTGTGACTGTCCAAGGATAACCATGCACCCAGAAATATATTCCAAAAACATTTATAAATTCTGAAAACGTCAACAAATATATAAAAATTAAAAATTAATTAAAGACTTGTATTTTTTTCAATTGTTCGATCAATCTATCAATCTTTCCATCAAGCAGCACTGCATTCATCACAATCAGCACAACATGCTCCACACAATATTCACGAACGTAGGGCCAGGCTGTTCGATTCTTTTAAATTACATATCATAACATTTCAGAGTCGAATTAGTAAATGGTTTTTAATAACGCAAAATGACTGGTGACTCATACTATCGTAAATGCGCTATCAGATACTGATCTGAGGGAACGAACCATTAGGTAATGGAATTGTGATGTAATATTTTAATACATATCGCGAGATTTCCTTTTCTGTTGACGTAGAAAACAACTCAAAGCTATCAATACGAGACATAGTTAAAAATTCAAAGTTATTTGTTTTTTTAGGACAGCGTGATAAAAAACTGAAATTGTGCGAGACCAACAAGTCACAAATGGTAATTCCTGTCATCATTTCGTATCTTCTATGGTTTGCAATCAGTCAGTGGTAACATTTCAGTTGATTAAGAGATACATGCATTATTTCACCTTTTGCAAGTTTTTTATTACCTTTTCCTTTTTCTGCAAAAAATTTAATTAACATTATTAATTTCTTCTCACACAAGTAAAAAAATTATTCCTGTTATGTTCTCACACAAAATACGTAAATATTATTTGTTTTACATAATCAATTAGTTAACTTTACAACATCTGGCATTAATTGTAGTGATCCAAGCAAATTCACAATTCTTATATCATTTTTTTTCTCCTGTTTAATATAAGCACGGCCATTTAGGACGGTAATTGTATTCTTTCTGGTAAAAAAAATTGTGTTCGATTACTTTTGCCTTATTTATGTTGTCATCTGTCCTGTAATTAGCTGACGGCTGACCACGCAACGATCTCTCCGCCAGTCAGCGAAGGCGAGAAAAGAGACAACTAGTACATGTTTTTTTTCGTTCATATGATTAGTAATGTTTTAATACTTTCCACCCTCCGGGGCAATAATAATCAATAACACATAACATTAGAATTCTGCATATCGTCTAGAAACGAATGAAATATACTCATACATGATATCTATGTAAATAAAGATTATACTTTTNAGAATTCTGCATATCGTCTAGAAACGAATGAAATATACTCATACATGATATCTATGTAAATAAAGATTATACTTTTTTTGTTTAAATATTATAATAAAGCTGAAAATGGGAAATTATATTAAATGAATAGTCAACATAAGCAAGTACGCTGTAATAATATATAGCTATAATATCTGTGACCAACACTAAACATAACCCCTAAAAAACGGCAATGTTATAAAGTGAGAAACCACAAAAATTGCTTAATACTAAACATGGTATTATTTATATACTGTTACCAACATNGCAATGTTATAAAGTGAGAAACCACAAAAATTGCTTAATACTAAACATGGTATTATTTATATACTGTTACCAACATTAAATTACATATCATCAGTCGGTATTAAAGTAGATCAAGAGATNAACATGGTATTATTTATATACTGTTACCAACATTAAATTACATATCATCAGTCGGTATTAAAGTAGATCAAGAGATATTTTCAGAATAGCAAATAACAGAAACACGCAAAACCCCATCATTGACAATGTTTTCTTGAGCTCGTTTGGTTTTGTAATAGTTGTGGTGCAGGAAGACTCAAGTCAGGAAGTTTNATCATTGACAATGTTTTCTTGAGCTCGTTTGGTTTTGTAATAGTTGTGGTGCAGGAAGACTCAAGTCAGGAAGTTTCTAACCAAGATATTGCTCAATTCCATGCTACAACGTTCATTTCTCACATCACACTGCAAATGCAACAAAACAACAGNAGATATTGCTCAATTCCATGCTACAACGTTCATTTCTCACATCACACTGCAAATGCAACAAAACAACAGCTATACATCTACCTTCCCTAAACATCAATTGTCAATGGCGACCACCCATGGACTGCTCTGGTTTATGGACACAGTAAACGACATGGTTTTGGAAAATGTGTATGAGTTCATACCACTGTCGTTCTGGACTCCTCATTCTCCTTTCGCTATGATTATAATTTCAAGTGACGCATGTTCAGTAACATCGCAAATAAGGACAACTNGACTCCTCATTCTCCTTTCGCTATGATTATAATTTCAAGTGACGCATGTTCAGTAACATCGCAAATAAGGACAACTCGGGATAAATACCGGCTACTCAATATGGTTACAATTTCGGCAAACACAACTGTTGTCAGCTTTGACAAACCTTTTTGTAAAGAACGTAAAGTGTATACTATAATTTACAATCAGTTCGTCGATAGTGGAAAGTTTCTTCAAACCCNCCTTTTTGTAAAGAACGTAAAGTGTATACTATAATTTACAATCAGTTCGTCGATAGTGGAAAGTTTCTTCAAACCCAGAACACGCCAGACATTAAACAACTGTTAAGCGAGAAGTTGAACGACATTCAAGGACATGGAATAAGAGTGTTGGTAACATCTTTTAAGAACGATTGGATGTTTAGCAGCATTAGCCGTGGTACTGGATACAATTACGAAAGCAGACCAATCATCTTAATTGTAAAGTAGGTAAATGGTTGCATTATTTTAAATGGGAAGGAAGAACTTAGAAAAGAAAATCTTAATGTTAAAATTTTTGNAAGTAGGTAAATGGTTGCATTATTTTAAATGGGAAGGAAGAACTTAGAAAAGAAAATCTTAATGTTTAAATTTTTCTATCTCTCTTCGGAAAACTCGTAAGTAATCAAATTAAGACATATTACTCATATTAACAGACATGTGTTGCGCATAAGCTTCCGAAACCATAGCATAAACCGTTATATTTGAATATTATAATTCCTTTCAGTACTGGACTTTGGGTTCCATATTATTCGACTTTCGCATTTATGTTCCTTATTTGTTACTTCCTCATATTGATTCCTAGATATTCATGGAAGTAATCCACATATTCACGAGCGGTGCATCAGTACTCTCTCAAGGTTGTTCAGCTTACTGATGATATGTTTCTTGTTGACTGCTATTGTTGACAAACTTAGAATACCTTCATCTGCCGAGGTCCCTGAAGAATTTGAGAACGTCAATGAAATATTTTTTATGTCAGTTTTCCGAAATGGATGATGACATTGTCAGCATTGCTACTAGGACAATAATTGCTTGACGTATTGGGATGCCGCGGTAAAAACACTAGTCTCTGTACAATCATTTGCGCGTTTGCCGACGCGGGCGCAATAGATTTGTAAGCGTTTGTACACAACTGGGTCGTCACTAATATCAGTTAATCGTATCTGTAGAATTTCAGTCTCGAAAATACATTCTCAGAGCAGAAATGTGTAGAATTACGCCCACGAACACAATAAGCTATTTAAATCTCATTTTTACCCTTCCCTGTTTTTGCTATCTTGCAGAAAGCTCCAGTAGTTGGCAGATTTAGGAAGGTCAATCGGCGACTACATATATATATATATATATATGTCAAAATAAGGCTACTAACGCGTGCTGTGATTAAATATAAGAAACGAGCCATGGAATCCCGATTGATTCCCTTGTTTCTAGTTGTAGTTGCGACTAAATTACTCTGGTCATATCTTAGCTTAAACTATTACTATGTTTGTATAAACTGACATTAATATTCAGTTATATGCAGGCAGCATAAGTTTTCATATATAATTTAAGTCCTTCTGGTTAAATATCCGCTGCCTTGTGCCATTCTAGAGGACTCACTGATGACTGCGATCTCTTGCAGATGAGAAGGCGTTACTGCCGGCCCCAGCAACGAGCCGATATCCACGTGTCTTCCTGAACTCGGCACGTGGTCAGTCACCTTCGGTTTCTCGGTCATCAAGAACCAGGTCCTTCTGTGAGCCGAAGCCACTCCTTGCGTTCCTCTTGTTCTGTAGTATTCCGACTTCTCTACTCACACGGCGGTGAACCTGTTTCCAATCCTGGCTGGGCATGTCACATGTGGCAAAAACGGTGTACGCAACCGCTGGGAGGTTGGTTTACTCGGGGTACTTCTTTTGCCCAGTCTTTACATCCCACCGCTACTCTATCTTCACCTCATTTCATCCACACTGTCTCTCAAGTCGTTGCTGTTAAGAGCCGACCAAAACGTCCACCATCAACTCTTGTTACGGAGAACCAGTATACACGCTTTCTGCCGCCTTGGGTTTTCGACTCTGCGTACATGTGAAACTTTGATTGCTATAATAACCTGAAAATAAACCCATAAGTCCCCTTCTTATGGAAAGTTAAAAGTATGCGAGGTGTTCTCGATTGCGCAAAATATATAAATAAATCGGGAATACGCATAGAAAATGATTTAATAAATATTTNCTATAATAACCTGAAAATAAACCCATAAGTCCCCTTCTTATGGAAAGTTAAAAGTATGCGAGGTGTTCTCGATTGAGCAAAATATATAAATAAATCGGGAGTACGCATAGAAAATTATTTAATAAATATTTAAATTTTCACATTTACTGTATTTACTGGTGTAGCCCGAAAAAGATACCAGAATGTCGTTGCACAGTAAAAACGAATCAAAGAACATTGCCAAAAAGCTGAGTTATATCAGATAAACAGAGGAAACGTAATTCCACCAGTGACAATAGTTTCATATCTAGCTAGAAATTACGGTATCGTCACCAGTGGAATTAAAATTCCTAGTCGACATATTTCGTGTCAATTTATGGAACTTGTTGAACTAGAACCGGATTAAATGTGGTTCTCTACAANGTCGTGTCAATTTAAGGAACTTGTTGAACTAGAACCGGACTAAAAGTTGTTATCTCCGCTTTGTTGTCCAGAATACGCGGATTCTTCTTAGTGTTTTGAATAAGCGTAGGCTACTCACTATCATGTCACTTCTTATTTAACCTGCATATCAGACCAGTATTTCTTATACTACGTTATTTCCTTTAGAGATACGTTAGACATTAAAGATTCACGATCGTAGGGCCAGGCTGTCCGATTCGTTTTCAGCACGTGTTATAAATTTTCAGGCCGAATAAGTAGATGGTTTTCATCATCGCAAATACTGGTGATTCATACCGTCGTGTCTATCGCTATCAAATATGAATCTGAGGGCACGAGCCATTAGGTAATGGAATTGCGATTTTGTAATTATGGAGTACGTATGATGAGGATTCCTTTTCTATCAACGAAGAAAATCACTCAACGCAATCAGTCCAGGATACTGCGAAAATGTCAAGTTCATTAGTTGTTTGAGACAGTCTGATGAACAAAAGAATTTTGAGACTCAGAAGTACGATATAGTGATGTTCGTGATTTCGGAATGTGTCATTTAAATTCTTCTGGGATATGAAACTAGTTAATATGGAAAAAATGATAATATATATTAAATATATTATCCTTTTTGAACTTTTACTGCTTATGGATAATGTAAAATGTCTCCATGTAAACGTTACTCAAGAAATATTTACTGAACAGCAAATAACGGAAACTATAAAACACGTCATTGACAGTGTGTTTTCGAGCAGTGTGGGATTTGTGACTTTCGTAGTGCAGGACGACCCCAGTCTGCAAGTTGCTAGCAGAGTTCTTTCTCACTTTCATGCTACAACTTACATTTCCAGCTTTTCTCTGCAAATGTATAAAGACCATAACATTGTATCCACATTTCCTGGACATTTCATGTCAATGGCCAGCACACACGGAGTTTTCTGGTTTATGGCCGGAATGAGTAACACATNGTTTTCGAGCAGTGTGGGATTTGTGACTTTCGTAGTGCAGGACGACCCCAGTCTGCAAGTTGCTAACAGAGTTCTTTCTCACTTTCATGCTACAACTTACATTTCCAGCATTACTCTGCAAATGTATAAGGACCATAACATTGTATCTACATTTCCTGGACATTTCATGTCAATGGCCAGCACACACGGAGTGTTCTGGTTTATGGCCGGAATGAGTAGCACGTTTTTAGAAAAACTGGATGACTTCGTATCATTATCGTTCTGGACTCCCTATTCCCCTTTTATTATAATAATATCTTCAAGTTACACATGTTCAGTAAATTCTACAGAAAGAACAACTTGGGAGAAATACCGACTACTCAATATGGTTATTATTTCTCTTTGTAACATTTCGGAGGAGACAAGTGTTGACAGTTTTGACAAAAGTTTACCTAATAAAGGTAAAGTATACACTCTAATATACGACCAGTTTTCCGATAATGGAAATTTTATTGAAACGCACAAGGAGTCAGATATTAAAAAATTGGGCGAGAAATTGAACAACATTCAAGGACATGGAATAAGAGTGTTTGTAACATCTTCTAGGAACGACTGGAAGTTCAGAAGTATAAGACAGAGTATTGGCTACAATTACGAAAGCAGGCCAATCATTGAAATTGTAAAGAAGATAAATGGTTCCATTATTGTAAGTAGGAAGGAAGATTTTAGAAAAGAAAATCAAAATGTTGACATTTTTGGAAATCTCTTCGTAAAACTCGTAAGTAATCAAATGAAAACATCTTACTCATATGACCAGTCATGTGTTACGCATATGGTTCCGAAATCAGAGCAGAAACCGTTATATTTGAATATTATAATGCCTTTCAGTACTGAACTTTGGGTTCTCTATTTTGCGACTTTCCTATTTATATTTCATATTTGGAACTTCCTAATATTAAACATGGCCCCAGATTCCAAAATATTCATAGAAGTAATACGCATATTCACGAGCGGTGCAACAGTTCTCTCTCAAAGTAAATCCATCCACAGATTGTATGTATCGTGTTGTCTGTTCTTGAGTCTTATTATGATGAATTCATACAGCAGTGGTTTGACGAACTACCTGACTACGCCACACTTCTATCCGGATATTGACACTATCGCTGATGTTGACAAACTGCGGTTACCTGCAGCTGCCGAAGTTCCTGAAGAGTATGAGGACATCAATGAAATAATGGCACAGATTTCTGAAATGGATGATGCCATTATTAGCATTGCTACTAGAACAATGTTTGTGAATGATGCGTATACTATACTGGATATGATTGCAAAGTACAGAAATGTAACGCTTATATCTGTAAATGGTGTACTAATCTTGCAGCTAAAATTGAGCCAGTATTACGAGGAAGGACATCCATTATTGCACATTGTTAAAGAATGTATGTACATCGCACGCCTCGCTTACGTGTATCCTTGCAGATCACCATTTGAAAAAATAATAAACAAATATATAGGTCGTTTATTTGAAGGGGGAATAACTCTGAAGTGGTATTTGGATGACATATCAATGACTGAAAATTTACCTTTCCTAACAGAGGCACGTTTTGTTCTAAGATCGTTGAATATCGGACATATCGCTGTGCCGCTATTAATTTTACCCACAGGATTTATTGTAAGTACTTTGGTTTTATTTCTTGAAATCATTTTGCGACGCTTAAAAAAATATCGTTGATTACAAAATATATTTTCTGTTGTTTTAAAATAATTTTCTTAGACATTCTCGTTGTGGAAACGCGAAGTAGTCCAGACTTGTGAGACAGATATACCTTCAATATTGTATTATTTTTAAATTTAGGAACGTTCTCATTAAGCATGAATTGCCTTCAACTGTGGTTTATGCCACAATTGGTGTCATTTTAACAAATGCAATGATGTAAGGGCTTCAGACTGATGAGCTTAGCAATGACAACGTTAACTATGATACTGAAGATACATTGAAATAAGACTTGGACGTTGTTTCCCAGCGGTTCAGTGTCGTGAAAATTTTAAAAACACCCATGTAAGTTCAAGTGCAGCAATACATCACTGAAGAACAACAAATTCATTGAGAAACGAATGATCGTCTGGTGTTATGGAGTGTAGGTTGAGAAAGGAGTGAGTGAAGATGATGCAGATCACATTGTGATATATAATACATACCAATATCATGTTTGTGTAATCGCGTTGAGTTAGTGAAACCTATGACAGCATTTTAAAAATGTCCAAACATGCTTTTAATTTAATTTCACAGCAGTCACTAAGAGTGTTTTAAAATCATACTTATAAACATTTTAATACCAGGATGTTCGCAGTGATTATAACCAGTAGCAACATTTCATCCCATAAAAAATTTCTTTAGTTAGATTACATACAGAATTGATATAAACTATACTGACAAACTACGGCAGGTGATTCTTCACCAACTAATGGGTCTTATATGGATATGTATATGTATGTGACTTTTAGCCTAACTCTAATGCGGAAGCCTGAAACCACCCTTGAAAGTGTAGCTGGAACAGACTTACACAGCAAGAATAGGAGACAAATCTCTTTTTGGATGACATTATTGAACGACGATGTTCAAACCATGAAATTTTGGTTGCGGATATCAACTCTCTAGGATCAAAACTGATAGGCTCACACCTCACATGTAAATTTACAACTGTAAACATGTAGCATTTTCGGGAATTTCCCTGAGAATTAATAATCCACAATACGTGTATAAAAAATATTCACCTTGGTTTTTATCCCTACATGCTATCGTCTTTGAGACATGACTGCGTAATTAACTGGTACATTTGCGGTGTTAGACATGATGCTTGTCTCATTTATCATGTACGGTAGATTGCTAAGCAGAAGAAGAAACAAAATTATCAACGGTTACATTTCTAAATGCACTAATGTAATTCCAGCCCATCCGTTATTTGGAAAGGCGTTGATATCCACGACCAATATCTATGATTTCTTCCTGTGTTACTAGTAATACAAGTCAACTTCAGCTACAGTTTCAAAGTCAGTCACACTCGTTAGTAATATATTTGGGTTATATATATATTTTTTTTCGAACTATTTTTTGATGAGGAATCACCTGACAAATTTAGCAGGTGGTGTTAACAGCCTTCCTGTAAAGGTGCATCAGATATTTAATAATCTTCATTATAATGCTTGTATTACTAGAGAGGATTTAGATAGTTACATTGTAAATTATTGTATACTATTATACACCACATAATAAAATCTCACAAAAAATTTGTGCTTGTGTTTATTTCCTGTTTGTTATTGGTTTTTGGAATTTACCCATGGCCATTTTGAAGAAATTCCAGACGTTTCGGCAGAACTTGCAGACGCTATTCGCATGGATTTATTAAGAGTTACGAATTAATGTTGTAATGCTCATCACGTAGAATGAATATGAGGTAGAATGTGTACGTGAGCTGCGAAGTAGTCAATAACCTGTGTTCCAGCAATGGACTGCTTTCTTGCCAGTAGCATTTTTAGGTTATAACACTGATAACGAAAGTAAGTTCATTGACATGTTTGCACATTTTCCCTTACCCAGTTTCAACGCAGTTGGGTTTTAATAAAATTGATCAACAGTGGTTTAATTATCTTCGTTTGGGGACAACGGGAACTGAGATCGAAGATCGGATATGTTCATGCTTTTTCATTCCAGACACCATGGGGCAATTTTCTCCCAAATATGTCCCATTTCTTCTCAAAATGTGTATTTTTCCCTCAGAATTTACCTTTCCTTCCTTAAAAATTCCCGTTTATTCATTAAAAAAAGGCACTGTCCCCTCCAGCTGCACAAACCGATCGCCGAAAGGCAATTTTCGATCCATCGGAGAGATTTGGGAGGGGTTCGCTTTCGAGGGCAGAGCTGTGGTGGCCATATTGGTTTTATAGGCATAGGTTATGACAAATCGATACAAGAGGTCCAGGATCCGGAGTTAGACCTAACTATCAGCCATTCGGGTTCTGTAAGCCAACTTTTCCACAATGTTATACCCAGGTGAAATTGACCTTTGACTTTGACCCCAGTGACCTAGGTACTTAAATTTTAAAATTCCATGATCTCCCCAAGTATTTATAAAAAAATATTTTAAAATGTATTTTCAAAATTAAAAATAACATTTTAAATGTTTGGGCCTAGTGGGGCCGTGGTACTGGAACCGACCGGCCACCATGTAATGATGTTACCCAACAACCATGTTGGACCCAGGTGACCTTCACTTTGACCAATGATCTGACCCTATAACTCTGACCTTAGATAACGTTGAAAACAAAAACTCAAGAAAAATGTTAATAATTGAATAAATTCACAATAGCCCACAAGCATATTTCATTACTGACTACTTCCATCATCTTGGATTCAGGTGAATTTGACATTTGATATTAACCAGGTGACCTTTGAACTTGAAACCAAAAATTCATCAAAAATCCAAAATTGTCCTAAGAATTTATATTAAATAATAAAAATCATTTTCATAAAGGTTTTTTTAATATTAAAAAAAAATACTTTTTCGGAGGTTTTTCACAGGACATCGCCCAGCAGACGACTGACACCCCTCCAATTAAAAACAATAGTTTTAACATACCCCTCTTCTACCCACTCACCTTTGCTCATTCTGTCAAATGCACTTCATCTGCCATATTTTATTTTTCGTTTGTAATTTGTTTACATTTTCAGCACCTAGGTGGCACTGACGACTCCGACCAACATGTTATATCAGGATGAACATTACCTAGACCTCACAACTGTGACCTTGACCCAGTTACTGTGACTGACCAAGGATAACCATGCACCCAGAAATATATTCTAAAAACATTTATAAATTCTGAAAACGTCAAACAAATATATAAAAATTAAAAATTAACTAAAGACTTGTATTTTTTTTCAATTTCTCAATCAATCTATCAATTTTCCATCAATCAGCACTGCATTCATCACAATCAGCACAACATGCTCCACACACACCACATATTCCACCATCGCTCCATATGCTCCACAATGGCTCCACATGCAATACATGGTCCACAATACCTCTAAATACTCCACAATTGCTCCACATGCTCTATAATCGTTCCATATCCTCCAAAATCGCTATTTAAGCTCCACAATCGTTCCACAATCTCTCTTCATGCTCCAAATTCGCTCCACATTCTCCACAATCGCTCCTCAATAGATCCATGGGCCGCACAATCGCTCCACAATCGCTCCACATGTTCCATAATCGCTTTACATGCACCACAATCACTTAACATAAAAAACAATATCTTCACAACCGCTTCGCATGCTCCACACGTACCATAATCACCACCACACGAACCAAAATCAACACCGCAATCAGTACCGCAGACTTCCCATTTATATTTTAATATTTACATCAATATTTCGCAATCATTCCATCAACCTTTCAATCTTACCATCAAGCTTTAAACTTACCATTAGACCTTTTACAATATTTCCATAAATATTTCAATGTTTCCGTAAATACTTCTATATTTTCTTCAATATTTCAATCTTTCCATCAATTTTCCACAATCCTCCCATCAATCTTTCGCAATATTTCCATCAATAAACAATCCATATTCAATCCGTGGGTGTGTCTTCTGTCTCTATCCATATATAATTTAAAAAAACCATTCACCTACTGTCTCCAAATTTGTACTTGGCTACAGAATTAATATCTTGTATGCAGTCAGCTATCCATGCACTATTTATACGAAAAGACTTCATTAATATTCTGTATCCGGATTTTTACCTTAATATCTGAGTGTTCATAGCACCATGATGATAGGGTACGACACATAAAAATAAAGGAGAAAAAAAATTACGTTATTTAAATGACAAATTAGACTAGTATTTCCTATACCACTATATTCCCTTACAGATATGTTTGACTTTAAATATTCACGAACGAAGGGCCAGGCTGTTCGATTCTTTTTCATTACATATCATAACATTTCAGAGTCGAATTAGTACATGGTTTTTAATAACGCAAAATGACTGGTAATTCATACTGCCGTAACTGCACTATCAGATACCGATCTGAGGGAAGGAACCATTAGGTAATGGAATTGTGATGTAATATTTTAATACGTATCGCGAGATTTCCTTTTCTGTTGACGTAGAAAACAACTCAAGCTATCAATACGAGACATAGTTAAAAAGTCAAATTCATTTGTTTTTTTAGGACAGCGTGATAAAAAACTTAAATTGTGCGAGAGCAATAAGTCACAAATGGTAATTCCTGTCATAATTTCTTATCTTCTGTGATATGCATTCCGTTAGTTGTAACATTTCATTTGATTAAGAGATACATCCATTATTTTAGCTTTTGCAAATTTTTTATTACCTTTTCCTTTTTCTGCAAAAAATTTAATTAACATTATTAATTTCCTCTCACACAAGTAAAAATAATATTCCTGTTACGTTCTCACACAAAATACGTAAATATTATTTGTTTTACATAATCAATTAGTTATCTTTACAGCATCTGGCATTAATTGTAATGATCCAAGCAAATTCACAATTCTTATATAATTTTTTTCTTCTGTTTAATATAAGCACGGCCATTTAGGACGGTAATTGTATTCTTTCTGGTAAAAAAAATTGTGTTCGATTACTTTTGCCTTACTTATGTTGTCATCTGTCCTGTAATTAGCTGACGGCTGACCACGCAACGATCTCTCCGCCAGTCAGCGAAGGCGAGAAAAGAGACAACTAGTACATGTTTTTTTCCGTTCATATGATTAGTAATGTTTTAATACTTTCCACCCTCCGGGGCAATAATAATCAATAACACATAACATTAGAATTCTGCATATCGTCTAGAAACGAATGAAATATACTCATACATGATATCTATGTAAATAAAGATTATACTTTTTTTGTTTAAATATTATAATAAAGCTGAAAATGGGAAATTATATTAAATGAATAGTCAACATAAGCAAGTACGCTGTAATAATATATAGCTATAATATCTGTGACCAACACTAAACATAACCCCTAAAAAACGGCAATGTTATAAAGTGAGAAACCACAAAAATTGCTTAATACTAAACATGGTATTATTTATATACTGTTACCAACACTAAATTACATATCATCAGTCGGTATTAAAGTAGATCAAGAGAGATTTTCAGAACAGCAAATAACAGAAACACGCAAAACCTTTCATTGACAATGTTTTCTTGAGCTCGTTTGGTTTTGTAATAGTTGTGGTGCAGGAAGACTCAAGTCAGGAAGTTGCTAACCAAGATATTGCTCAATTCCATGCTACAACGTTCATTTCTCACATCACACTGCAAATGCAACAAAACAACAGCTATACTTGTCAATGGCGATCACTCATGGACTGCTCTGGTTTATGGACACAGTAAACGACATGTTTTTGGAAAATCTGTTTGAGTTCATACCACTGTCGTTCTGGACTCCTCATTCTCCTTTCGCTATGATTATAATTTCAAGTGACACATGTTCAGTAACATCTCAAATAATGACAACACGGGATAAATACCGGCTACTCAATCTGGTTACAATCTATGTTTGCAACATTTCGGCAAACACAACTGTTGGCAGCTTTGACAAACCTTTTTATAAGGAACGTAAAGTGTATACTCTAATTTACAATCAGTTCGTCGATAGTGGAAAGTTTCTTCAAACCCAGAACACGTCAGACATTAGACAACTGTTGAGCGAGAAGTTGAATGACATTCAAGGACATGGAATAAGAGTGTTGGTAACATCTTCTAAGAACGACTGGAGGTTTAGCAGCATTAGACGTGGTACTGGATACAACTAAGAAAGCAGACCAATCATCTAAATTGTAAAGAAGGTAAATGGTTGCATTATTTTAAATAGGAAGGAAGAACTTAAAATAGAAAATCTAAATGTTGACATTTTGGGATCTTTCTTCGGAAAACTCGTAAGTAATCAAATTAAGACATCTTGCTGATATTAACACACATGTGTTGCGCTAATGGTCCCCAAACCATAGCAGAAAGCGTTATATTTGAATATTATAATTCCTTTCAGTTTTTAATAATATCTGTATAATCATTTGCGCGTTTGCCGACGCGGGCGCAATAGATTTGTAACATTTGGAACACAACTGGACCGTCAGTAATATCAGTTGCCGCCGGCTGGGCTGTGCTGGGTTCACAAGCGCATCGCTCTAGGGAGGCGAGCCGCCAGAACTTGTGGCTATTGATAGTATCTGCGTGCTAAGGGAACTGAGCCACGTGTGCTAAAAATGTACGCTGACTCCTTTCTATGCCGCTAAATGGCGAAGAAACTTTCAGTAAATATCATTTTATTTTAAAGGTGCTGTAACATGGCATTTAAGTTATTATTTTAATTATTTTGACTATCTAAGTTTGAGATAACAGACGTATATAATTTCAGAGTATAAATTTGTTTAACTAACCTGCAAACCATCATTGAATGCAATACGAATTACTTATTTCTGTTGACATTGTTTTCCATGAAGGTTAGAATTTTATCAGCCAGCTGAACTGCCAGTATAGTTTTTTAATTTTTGATTGAAATATATTTTGTTAAACTCAGAACTGGTAAAGAATTTAATTTCTCCTTGAGAGAAAAAGTAGTCAACATTTTCTTAGGTACAAATATTTTACGTTATAACTATATGAAGCGATACTGACTAGCCTATGACAGAATTTATTTATTTTGAAATAGGATTGGTGACAATTTTTAAATTCTCTGTGAACATTTAAAATTGTTTTTAGAACGTTTTAAGCCGTATTGGATTCTCCGCTATGGTTGTTGTGATGAGGTTTTCTTACAAGTAAACATTTGCATACATTTATTGATACCCGGGTCCGAATAGCCTGAAAACCAGACAAGTACGATGGTACGAAGACGTGATAACATTTTCAGGCATAGAATAGCCCTGAGTTCGGACAACAACTGTGTTAAATATTATTTATGTTTCTCCTTCCGCGATCTTATAAAGTGAAGTGAATGTGCAAGGACTATATTTACGACCATTTAAGACAGTGAGCTTAATATGTACGGAAAAGCTCGACGTAGTAGAGGAACTACTACAGCTGCGGGAATGTCTACAATGAAATAGTTACGTGACTATTTCGGCTATTTGCTGTCTACGACTACCAANCGGGAATGTCTACAATGAAATAGTTACGTGACTATTTCGGCTATTTGCTGTCTACGACTACCAACATTTTAATTCCCTTATAAGTCTGAACCAACTTAAACGATTGAAGCTCTTGTTAATTATGATTTTATCCTGCACCACAACTATATTTTGTTATTCAGTTTGCACAGATTTTTTAACCTCGAAGACCCCATACGAAAGAGACTGCTCTTTAATATATTTTCTATGCTCAGACATAAATGTTGGCTGGCTAGTGTCGGCCGTAATATGTGTAATTTGAGAGTTTTGAATTATTAGTTTTAATCATATTCAAGTACCTTGATAGTTGAAAGTATAATTTTTAAAGCCCACTTCAGTTTAAAACTTTTGAATCTTACTGTTTATCATAATGTGTTCAAACTTTATTTCTTATATCCTATTGTGATGGCCTACGCACATCTATAATTCACCTAAGTTCGCCACGCCTTGGATTGCTGTTTCTACATGAGGGTCGTGAACAATAGCTTACTTTTGGTGCGATGGAGCCCTTTCAACTGACCCTCTTGCTGCTGTTGTCTGAATGAGTACTCGAAGTCAAATAACGCATGGCCCGCTGGTGTGCTGCTTCGAAGCTTCGCCAGCTGCCCCTGCCCACCCCTGCGCACCAGCATGACAGCGCGACACTTGCAAGCCATAAGGTCACCAGGAGCCGTTTCCTCTCCCTCAATTTCGGAAATTGTTCGAGAAGGCGACGAGATAATTAATAAAAGACTTATGTTCTCCCCTGCTTTAGGAGACCAGCCAGGGACTTTATTAGTAAAGGAAATGATTTTCCTATTTTTTAAATTGCGAGGGAGGGGGATGGGTTGTTGCATTTAATAACAATTAAAAGATATATAATCTCCATTTTAATTATGTTATATAATATATATATATATATATAAATTTATATATATTTGTGGGGGACTTAAAGTCATAGGATTTTAGTAAAGATTTTTAATCGATTTTGTAATCCCGTATTGGCAATTGGTGTTTTTGTATTTCAAAAAAGAGGAAAATAAAACATAATTTGGTAACTACTATATTTTTTACTGTGCAAACCCAATGTAAGCTTTATGATACGCGTTGATGACAAAATAACCCTAATAGTAGGATTTGTAAAGAGGGAGGGGGTAATTCTCTCTAATACTTGACAAATGACCATCTTCTTGAGGAAACAGAGAGGGAGTCGTATTTGCATGTGTCAGCTGAAACCGTCACACAATTAAAATTTTGAAATAATAAGAGCTACCACTGTTTCAGTTTATAACTTTTTTCGACTGTAGCTAGGTGCTGTATTTTTTCAAATTATCATGTTATCTTGCGGATGATGATATGTTTAAATAATTATCTGCCTGGTGGTGTTATCGAAACTAAATTTGACAATTTTTATTTGCGATTATATATCTGTTGTGTTGTACTTCTTCTCATATGTTCAGCAGTGTAACTCTGGCAAAGAATACTCGCACTATATATCAAAATTTGTATGTTACATTAAATAATGTTAAAAAATTTCTAGCACCCAACATGTTACAAACACTTCTGGCGCTAAAACGCGTTGCCGAACAGTGCAAACTGGAATCTGCATTGCGAATTTATGAGTCGAGCGTCTAGAACACTCTACTATCTAAGAAACATGACACCAATAAATTACAAACAGCTTGAATAAACTACCACTGATACCGCGGCATAGTTGAACGACCTTACACAAAACGTAACAGTTGAAACACCTTAAGCTAGCAATGTAGGGAAAACAGCAGTTATGATAGAACAGGCGGAAACTCAAAATGTACCGGCAAACACATCAGGCGACAACACCGAGAGTAACTAGCTAACCATGTTAAAGCAAATTGCCGCTCTTTTTGAGCAACAGTCGAAAAAGACTAGGGCACAGGTGGATAGGCTAGAGTGACATATGGCAGAACAGGGTGAAAGACTCAAGAACACCCTGACAGAACAACAGGAGTCCATGCATGCTCAATTTAGTGCCCAAATCACTCAACTAAATATAATTGTTACTACCCAAATTAGTCATGTAGAGACTGAGTTAGAATATGTAAATACTGGGTTAGAAAACACACTGCTCAATTAAGAGAGGAAATAGCTACTACTAGGAGCGAGCTAGATATTATAAAGGAGCAGTTCNTAGAAAACACACTGCTCAATTAAGAGAGGAAATAGCTACTACTAGGAGCGAGCTAGATATTATAAAGGAGCAGTTCTCCATCCAAGTTGTAGATTGCGAACAGCGTATAACAGTGCAAGAGAAACAACCAGCGAACTCCAGCAATGCTGATTAAATAGGCAAAAGAATGTCAGTCCAATTAGACTCCCATGATAGACACATTGACCAACGTTCTAGCCAGGTGGAAAAAGCAGCTCATGTAGAGAGTGCTAAAACTGAAGCCAGATTAGCCAAAGTAGGAGAGCAGGTCACCTATGTGGAGGAGAAAATTGACTGACTCCCAGGATAAATACGAGATTTCCAGCATGAGGTAACAACACGGAATACTGGACAAAACCCGAACCTAGACAGGTCTCTTCTACCTAATTATCCACAAGCCACGGAGAATCTGAATACATCAAGTAGTAGCACACCTGCTGTCTCGTCAGTGAGCACCTTGATGTACCACCCAAGCAAGTTGTGGGCCAAGCAGGTGCCTATTTACAGAGGAAAACTAGGAAAAAACAAAGTGAAATTTTGAATAACATTTAACTAGTACGCTAATTTGTTTGGGCAACATGATAGTGAGATGTTGAGGTGCATGAACCTTAGCCTCGAGACAACGGCCTACTTTTGGTAGGAAGTAAACCGACCAGATACCCACTCATACGAAGAATTCAAAAACTAATTTCTGGTTCACTTTTGGAACAAAACCTTACAAGGTAATTTACGAGCTCAGTGGCACGCAGAGAGGATTATGCCAGGGAAGCGCAAACATCTTGAGGCATATCGAACGTTCTCACTAGAATCTTTGCCCCGACATAGAGACGCGGAGTGGATTGATGCAGTGGCAACTGTTGACATGTAATCACCATTACCAGTGGCCTAGTCTGAAACCATTTCAGAAACTTACGGAAAAGCCTGGCTTAGATTTTTATCGAGTGGTAATATTTTATTTTGCAATTGTTTTCTATCTTCATGTATCCCTTGAGATTAGTTGAACTTTTAATATGAGACTATTAAGGAGGCGAATAAGGATCCTTTATATTATTAGGGAGTGCTTCGCCACGGGAAAATTACTATAATGATTCGAATCCCACTCTCTGATTGTGTATTACATTATAACTCTCTCAGTACCACCAAAAGTTTCGGGGATGGTTTTACAATGTTTGGTTTTGATCCGATGGAAGTCTCTCTAATTATCAATAGCGGTTTTGGAAAGTATCTTTTACTCTCTAATCTATGGTTACTAGTAACCAATGGTTAATTTGTCTGTAATTTATGGTAATTTGAAACACAATAAATGGGTTAAAATTATACGATATTAAAAATAATAATAAGGCGGTGTTTATTCTTGGCTGATATAAGGTCATATTTTTGTATTTTAATGGTTTATAATATTCGTAAAAATTTTAAAATCGGGATTTGATGGCGATAAGTAAACTGTTAGTTATATCGAGAAATAATTTTTCGAAAAACAATCAAATCATATCATAATGAATATTTTTGTGAGATTAAACTAAACCAAATAAATTGAAAATATTACTCGTGTTTTTAAACGTAGACTCGGATCTACTTGGCATGTGGAAGAGGTCCAGAGGTGACGTTGACCTTTAACTATAATCTCTGACCTTGAGATTGGAAAAACACTCGAAACTTCTTGAATTTCCTTCAAAATTTTCCGAATTTTCTTTCAAATCCTTAACATTTACTGTTAAAAGTTACTTTACAAAAAATATTCATAATTCACTCTGTTTATAAATAGCAAAACCTTGTTTCAAGAAGGTTCCAGTTCATGCTCTGTCATTCTGCATTCGCGAACAGGGGTGTAGGTTGTCGGAGCCCCAAAGCTATACGCCACATTGGATTGCGTCGCAGTCAACAGTTCATGCTCTGACAATCTGCCTTGGTGATCAGGGATGTGGGGTGTTGGAGCCCCGGAGACATCTGTCATCTTGGATTACATCACAGCCATCAGTGAATGCTCTGTCATTCTGCCTTGATGGATAGGGTTGTGGAGTGTTGGATCCCGGAGCCATACGCCATCTTGGATTACAATACAGCCACCATCTAGAATGACCTTGACATTGACCCTGACCTCAAAACTTGCCGTTTTCTCTCAAAAAAATAATACATTTCCTATAAGTCGCCTTATAATTTCCCGAATGTCCCTTATATCCGCAAAATTTATTGCAAAAATTTTCACATAAAATTGNGGGGGGGGGGGGTCAGTAGCTCGTATCCATCAGGGGCTATGTGATTATAACGTGATACTTCACCTATATCATTCCATGCCATCATATACTTAACTAAAATTCTCAAGTACTTACCTCATGCTCTGTCATTACAAGTCAACATCGGCCATCTTGTTTCACGAATGTTCCAGTTCATGCTCTGTCATTCCATGTCAATGAAATCATCTTGCTTCAAGAATTTTGTAGTTCATCGCTCTCTAATGCTTCTTCATGGTGTCACTCCGTCTTGTTACATGCATATTCTACGACCTATGCTAAGTAACCCTATGCTAAAAACACCCCTGCTAATAAAATCAACTTAATCATGTCAATATCTGTCTCCCACAAACTTACAGACATAGTTTGAAATAATTTCTGAACTGTATAGTTCCCAAATTAATATCATAGGCATTGGCTCTGAGGTCGATCAGTGTGGTTAGGGAATTGTGCCTTAAGCCATTTCATAAGCATAAATAGCCATAATTTCCGATCTGTTTAAGATATAGACACCAAAATCATATCAGAGGTATCACCCCTTTCGACGAACACAGTGATAAGGGCAAGTATCCTTTAAGGTCTCTTATAAGCATAATTTTCTGTCATTTCCGAACTGTTTAAGTTATAGTCGTTAAATTCATAACATAGGCATCACTCCTGATAACGAAAAGGGTGGTATACTCAAGTATGCCCCAAGCCCTCGTACAAGCATGGTTGGCCACCATTTTTGAACAATTCATGATATAACCACCAAATTCATATCACAACCATCGCTCCCAACAACGATAAGGGTGGTGGGTCAATATAACATAAGCCCTCTTATAAGCATAGTTGACCACCATTTCCCGCTTCAGCTACCAGGACATGTGTGTAAGTACAGCTCTAAATGATGTATACATAAAAATAACCACTGCATCAGGATAACTTTAAATATGGTATGTACTAAAATTTAGAAAGGGGGATGATTTTTTCTAAGAATATTATAATCATGAGGAGGGTATATCTATTTGAGAAATAATAATATGTGCGAGGTAATAAAAAGTCTTACGACGTAATGCGACTGATGACAGCATATGGAAAATACATTTGTTCCTAAATGTTATAGGCATGAATTCGAGAGGTAAATGTTATATATGGCCATTATGCTAACTTATAAAACTGTCATGTTGACGAGCTACCAGAAATGCAGAATTTTGTAAATAAAAGGTTGACTTTTAAACTTACAGATAAACGTGTATCGAGCGATATGTCTATGGATTCGTATTTTCAAAAATAATTTGATTATAATGCGACATCCACCAATTATACAAAAACTTTTTTTAATAAAAGTAATGTATTTAGTATAAAACATTTTATTTCACTTTTGAAACTCACAGAAAATATTATGCCGAGCCACGTCTGTGGATTCGTTTTTCCCAGACGGATTTGTAGTATATGACGCCGCAACCATAGATTATGAAAAGCATAATTTTATAAATGTATGTATTGTTTTTAAATAAAGAGATTTTATTGTACTTATAAATTTATGTATCGAGCATCATCTCTTATGATTTGCATTTTCAAATAGAATTCGATAAGTTTGTCAGGAAACGTTTTTATAAGCAATTACATGCACCATATTGAATTGTATGAGCATAGAATTGCGTACGTAATTATACAAAGTGTTATATATTTTCGGGACCCCTGTTTTCGAGTCTAAAGCTAATGTGACGCATAAAATTGGAATATTCGCATGTATTCAATATCATATTGACTTTAGTAGGTATATGAATTTAGCTAAGGTTTCTTAAAGTAATTATGTCACGAGCCCGAGCCACGAAGACAGGACAGTGGTTGCCTTACATTAGAATGTGTTTTAAGTGCATTATGCCTATATCAGACAACTACGGACTTAGAGGCACAGTTGGACAACACTCAATTGTTGCTGGAGTTTGGCACATGAAAATTGGAACGTATCAGACCTGTGCAAATCTATCCGAGAAAAGTAATGAGTTATGCTTTAAGACTTTATATGATCAAAAACCACCAACATCTTCCATCCCACGAAGTTATAGTCAAACATTTCATACTATAGGATTCACACACCACCTAGATCAAAGCCATAAAGTCAGTTTTTAGAATACAATGTTGAGTACCAATATTTTTATAAATTTATAAATGCTAGTTATATATACTTAAATTTTAAGGTGTAAATATTAGAGGTGTAATATAATGTGTTTCATGTCTACAGGCGTGTATATTAAACGCGAATTCAACTGTGGAATTATAAACAGCTCTTGTATGTGTCCATCCCCCGACGCCAAACTGGATTTCATATGAATACGTAGGACTGAAGGATAACAAAGTATGTTGGTAAGCAGCTTATGTATGAACTCGTGTTGTGCCAAGAACTAATTCAATTTTATTGTAAAACCCTTCTCTTAGTTGCATAACTAAAAATCAATAAGTATTTTTTACTAACATACTAATAAAGGTGTCTGAGGTCACTAAACATTGCCTTGTAAATGTTTAAAAGAAAAACAATAGTCCTGAACATTTTTGTTAATGCAAAACTGGATTCATGTAGCCAGCTTCTCGGTCAACTTTACATGCACACACACGCACACACATTGTTTAAAAAACCATAATTTAATAAATATATGTATTTATTGTTCCATGCATGATTGAGTATAGTCTGGATAGTTTTTTATTTAGAATTATGTGTAAAACTTCAAAATTTACCTAGATATAAGGACTGAAAATCATATTAAATTCATTTTAGATGTATTTTTGACTTCGAGTGCATGGATTATCCAGAAATAAATAAAATGAGAAACTCGAATTTCTGTTTACCGACATACAATTCAAAATCCTTTGAAAAAAAAAAAAACCTATTCAGCTATACAGTACCGATGAAATATTCATTTGATTTTGATAAAAATTGCAAATATTTAACTTTTTTTCTAAATTTTCTTACGTGTTGGGCTAAGCACATAATGCTCTTATAAAAAATGTCTCACTTCTTACGCGTATCGATTAAGTTAATATTTTTGTTTCACATAACATATCCAGACGTGATATATTACATGCAGCATACAACCGGTCTTTTCTTTGAGAATAATTAGAAACTTGTATAAGTAATGATAAATACTCTTTCTAATGCCTGAGTCTTCAGTCATCCAATTTCAATACTCGATTTTATACACGTAGATACGCATTAGAGTTTTTTCAAAGTAGGCATTAGAAATACTATATAGCCATACTTCATCCTTCATGACTATTTCTAACATTAAGTCATGAACGTAGTTTATGTACGTATTTACATATAATATATATATGTAATATAAATTAATTTGTTTTATTGTTTTAAAAACTCGGAAACGAAGGTTATGATACCCACATAGGCGCTCATTTTTAAGGTAAATACGAATATGACATCACAAAAACTGACTAAGAATAATTTTATAAATCTTCTTTATATAGATAATTTCACTTATTGTTTTAGAATTTTTGGAAATGTAAGTATATAATGTAATTATATCGACTGATGTATGCACAAACACGTATATTGAAGGGGGATACAAATATGTTGTCAGAATATGTCAGTGAGAGACAGGGTGGATGGGATGACATACTTTATGATTTTTATAATATCACAGTCACATTTGGTTACCAACAATGGGAACATTAAGAACCCGTACACTGGTGACCAGTTCTGGACGATCTCAACAGACCGCAAGGAGTGAGGACCATTTGATTGTCGCAGGCATGACCACAGCCAGTGGCTTTCTTGTCTACCATCCAGCGACATAAGACAGCTTCACTTGAGCTAATGTGGCAAAACGAACACTTGTTTTTCACCCATGTTCTGCACCGCATTGCATTTTCTAAAGGCATAGGTGTGCTATTATTGTTTTAAAAAGTAATTATGAGCAGTATGTGCAAACATCGCCATTCTATAATACAGGAAATTTGTCGCCTTACCTCAAATAATGTTTCAACCATTGTACGTTTATGTCAGGTCCACCAATTTGGCATGGTTGGTCTTCTTTCAGCAATCGTTGGAGTTAGATAAATGTTTAACGTATAACATATCACATAAATAGGAAGCCCAATAATGGTTATATGATCCATTGTGCATTTTGCCCTTTTATAAGCATAGTTACCCGCAATTTAGGCAATNGAAGCCCAATAATGGTTATATGATCCATTGTGCATTTTGCCCTTTTATAAGCATAGTTACCCGCAATTTAGGCAATTATTGAAACGGAAACTCCAAATTCATACTATAGTCAACTATCATCAACCTATAAATGATTGCTTTGTTTCACTATATCTTAAGCCTTTTATAATCACAATTGGCAGCTATTTTTGAAGTATTTATATAAGAAGGACATGTTTTCAGGAATGATTCATATATGTCTTCACAAACAATGCTAGACACCGTATTGAATTTAAAAGTCTTTACCACGCATTTATTTTGTGTTCATATTTTACCACATTTATCTTTAAAATTTAATCCTCGTCCCTATTGTAACAAAATTTTATTCATCATATACTGCATNATATTTTACCACATTTATCTTTAAAATTTAATCCTCGTCCCTATTGTAACAAAATTTTATTCATCATATACTGCATTAAATGTTTTGACAATTTAGTTCCTTTCTTGTTTTAAAAAAATACAGATATTTATTTATTTATTTACATGTGATGCTTAGCATACAAGAAGTAATTTTACACTGTAAAGACGTACTTGTTAGTTTAATTTCACTGCTGAACACACACATTGAAAAATTATACACCTTACTCAGGTTTTTATTTAAAACAAATGTGATCGCATCAATTAAAAAAAGTCGGACAAATTTATTACAAGTCTCTCATTAGAAAAAACCTTTTGCACCCATGGAATTTTTAGTTTTATGTTTGGTTTTTTTTTTAATAAACGTTTTTTTTTTCAGTCTAGTATCGAAACTCCATCATGCTATTGTACGAAGCGCTGCTATTAATCATAACCTCCCGCCCCGCGTATATGAAAGTCACAAACATAGTGCATATATGGACATAAATGGTTTATGAATTAATACTATGTACTGAGGCGAAAAAAAAAATCAGCTTGTGTGTGAATAATAGTGCCACATCACCACGGCCAATGCCTTGGCTTCTTATTAATCTAGTGACGTACCATATTGGCTACCACGTGCTGCGATTGATTCCCTACTGGTTGAGCTGCCACTTGGCGAAGTTACCAGGCGCTGATTGGCGAACGGCATTCCGGCATGTTACTAGTCAGTGACGCCATTTCTCTGACTTGTACAGCTAGAGTTCGTTGTATATGCATCTTTATTGGTTTCCAGCTTGTCCTGATTTCCATTACCTAATCATCCAATCCAACCATGTTAGAGTTTTGTGACATTTTTATAACTGCATATATTTTACCAGGCAACAGACACCTTAAATGTACGAATACAATCAACTATCAAAAGTCCCCAGTTCACATCTTTACCTTAGATAATTTTCGATAAATATATCTTAATGATACTTGCAGTACACATTTCCCAGTTCAAAGTAAAGCAGTTGGATTTATTTTAATAAGAGTATTGTATGCAATACACATATTTGTTAAATTAATACCCAGAGGAGACTTGCAGAATCTAAATAATCCTTTAAAGTAATCCAATTTAACTCTCCAGCAGGCGACCTGAACTCTGTATTCACCCGATTAAAATATAAATTAACTATATTTTGATTTGCACTTTTTCACCAAACTAATTAAAGTTTGAACGTTTTCGTCTAAATATAAATCGTTTATTTGGAATTTGGTTTCCGTTTACGAAGTGCCTGTCTAGTCTTCCGATAAATACTTTGTCGCATATTTTCGAACAGGGTAATTTTATGTTTTTTATTGTCAATACTGGGCTTCGGGAAGACAATAATGCTGGCAAGTTTCCATTTCGTGTAAAAACAGACTAGTTTATTGTTGTTAATACACTTGGCCAAAGCCTCCAGTGTGTTGTCAGTTATGTGTTTTAGGTTTACGGCCTGTATGGAATAAAACTCCGAGCCTTTCTAGGTTTCATGCGATGAATTACTCTCTTAAATTCGTCCGCATGTGCATATTCGGGTTTACTGTGTGATTTGTTCTAGGCGCTGACTAAATGATCGATAAATGTGAGTAGTGTATTGCGAATAGTTAGTAATAGCACTGTACTGTTATACGGGCTCCAGGTGTAAAGAAAAGGCCACAACTTTCTGCTGCTAGACATGCAAGACGCCATTTAGTGTGCGTATTGGAGGAATAACGTGTCGTTTGTTTGTGAAAGTCATGTTTGTTTGTCAGATACAGTTGTTTTTTCAGCTTAAGGTGGGAATGTTTGCACCGAACGTGCGCAGACTCCTTAACTGGTGGTGCGTTTCCGAAGTCAGGTGACTATTATTCCAAATAAAAGTGCTTTCAAACGTGCTCACGTCATCATGAATCGGCTATAGATGATAGATAGGTTACTAGTATTTTCTGTTTCAGCATGGGAGGTCTGATTCCACTGTACTCACTCGTGATGTCGACAAGTACATTGTTTATAACTGTCAGTGCTTGACTACTATTTTTAAAATGGTAATTTGTTACCGCCTTCAAAATATGGCTTCAGCAAGAGGAGTGGTAGAGTTAGCTGTTTTGCCGCTTCACGGCTCATACAAGGCCTCATGTGGTATATTGTTGTTTTTTAATTTTGAAACTTGTTGAAATTATTTTGTGAATACTGACGTTGGACAGAGACTGTCTCTGGAATGACACTTTGGCATTTGATCACACTTCGCAACGTATGACTGAGCGGTGAAATGGGCAGTCACTTTAAAGTTTAGTCATGACGAATCTAGCATTACACATGTGTCTATGATATGCGAATTTCATATATGATTTCCTGCAGAAGTGAAGATTTTGTGCTTTGCTAAGTATTTGGGTGCTCTCAAAAATGTTTTTTGTAATAGACTTTGAATCCTGCGAAGGGATGAAAATTGTCCTTCAGGCTTTCACGTCTTCTATAGGTTATTTTTGTAACAGCTTTGACTGTGTTCCTTGGCGAATTTGCCTTTAGAAACCTTTTGTAATTATTATACAGTGTTATTTTAAATAATATGTCTACATTCAAAATACAGCATCAATGAATATAAAACAAAATCCTACTAAAATATTTTTGGGAATATCATCTAGCAATTTTAATTTTAAGCCGTAGTGAGTCAAAACAATGCCGAAAGTTCACAGCATATTACTTAAAATTGTTAGACCGACCTCACTGGCTGCGCACAACCAATCTCCGTGTCCCACCGTAGAACTGCTTCTCTGCCAACACGTCGAACAAAAACGGAGAGGATTGTATTAAAGGTTTGAATATTGTTTAGTAAAGAAGTGTTTAGAGATGTTTTTATACTTTCTATGAATTATTTGTAATTCATTTTGATTAAATTCAAAATGCTAAGAGTATTTTATTAATGTAATAGTGATTGTCGTTTTAAAGTTAAGATATAAGCAAACACGCTCATTACTCTTGACCATGTGACTTTGACGGTTGTATTGCTTTAGGATAAGTCATGGTTGGGTATATGAGCAGAAGACGAATAAGCTGTCTACCTCATCTGTGTATGGTCCCCAGCTATGCGTATCTGCGGGCACTACAAGTTGTATGTCGCGAAGGCGGACGGAACTGGCGCGACATACGGAGAGCGCCTGCACATAGAACACCATAAACTCGAGGTACGTGGGCGCCGCTAAAGGTCGCATGTTAGTACACGTGTGTCAAATTTCATTTTAGTAGTAATGGCTTCCAGAAGTGTTTGTATTTGATTTCCCGAAAGGAACGTCAATTCCGGTCGCCGTAGTGGTATGCAACTTGTCTTGCAAGTAAATATTTAAAGCTGCAGTTTCCCTGAGACATTTTGCCTAACTTAACTTAAATTTAAAATTACTATATATTTTTAAAAGATTTGTTACAATGAATTTTTATTTTTATTAGTCCTTACGTGCTGTGGTTGGAGTTTCGACATGTTATTCAAAAGCACCATGTATATCAATTGGTAATCATTGCATTTATTTATATTTATATAAATTGTTCTGCGTCATATCGCAGAATTGCTTACTGTGTGATTTAATATTGCTGGTGTTTCGTGTCTGCACTCGTTTAGTGCATTATTGGAGGTATATTTTCAGTTCTCTGCTACTGCGTTTTCTTTGTATTAACTACCAATTTAAGATCATTATTCTGTTCACATTTTTTCATGTTTTTTCACTGCACGTGTTACATCACTTCCCTTGTAGAGTATTTGTGCTACGCACTCAACAGCGGTCTCTTCGGCGGGCTTTAAAAGCTCCATTGAGTGCCCCGACGGCATGTATAGTCTATTGTACGACGTGTTTTGCNGGTCTCTTCGGCGGGCTTTAAAAGCTCCATTGAGTGCCCCGACGGCATGTATAGTCTATTGTACGACGTGTTTTGGTATTTTCTAAATATGCAAGTATTTTATACCTCTGTTAACCTTGAAGTATTTTTTTTCTCGTTAAATTATAGTTTTACCTGCATTTTATTTATACATTTTTCATCATATATTTATAATAAATACGAAGAAAAACAATGAGAAAACGCGGGTGTCAGTAGCGCCTAAAAAGAAATATTTCTCATACAAACTATCTTTGCAACTAAATATGCACGAAATCGGTGCGTCGTCCTTAAGTGTAATTTTCTATATTTAATTGATATTAATTTGCATATGAGGCAGAGGGTATAGCACAGAAGTAGAAATTCAACAAGGCTTCAGAAATGTGTGAAGTAACCGTGAATGGATTATAGCTGTTCATTCGGAAACCTAGGCTTGAACTTTGTAATTTCTTGTGCGATCTTTAAGGGGGTTTGTCAATGTTTGTAAAAATTGTTATGATTAAGAATCTATTTTGTATCTGTAAATTACAATGATTTTTACATTAAAAAATAATAATTACAGAGGTAACATTACAAAAATGTATTTTCAATTTTCAGTATCAATATTTTATCAAATATTTTTTGATGCTTACTTGTGTCTACTGTGATGTTTTTAAAAAGACACGTGGAAAATTTTAGTCGTTTGACCCGCATCCCAGGTGTGCATTTCTGTGTCAATTCACACTATTATGTCATTAATGAGAGTATTTGTTTACAGGAATCAGCTCCACAAATAATACTACCTGCTGTGTCTGTTTTTTTTTGGTTTTGTAATTATTTCGGGTACATAAAATGAGTGTGTGAGTTGATTACGTTTAACTGTACTTATTGAGATGTAGTTGGCGATACCTTCATTTATAAACTTGGCCATTATATCTGCAGCGTATTCTTATATTGTAGACTGTATCAAGAGGGAACAAGTTTATATCTAATAAAAAACATTAATCTATGAAAACCAATAAATTTTTTTTTTCTAAATAAATTTAAGTACATAATGTACTATCTAGTTGTTTCTATGTAACAAGCGGTGCAATTGTACGAACTACAAGATTCATTCGAAACTTGAAACAGTCTAAATAACTCTAAATTAATCGTATCTGTAGAATTTCAGACTCGTAAATACATTCTCAGGGCAGAAATGTGCAAAATTACGCCCACGAACACAATAAGCTATTTAAATCTCATTCTTACCCTTCCCTGTTTTTTGCCATCTTGCAGAAAGCTCCACTAGTTGGCATATTTGGGAGGTCAATCGGCGACTAGATTTATAGATCTGAAACAATAAGGCTTCTAACGCGTGCTGTAATTAAGTATAAGAAACGAGCCATGTAATCCCGACTTATTCACTTGTTTCTAGTTGTAGTTGCGACTAGAGTACTCTCTGGACGTATCTTATCGTAAACTATTATTATGTTTGTATAAACTGACATTAATCTTCAGTTATATGGAGGCAGCATAAGTTTTCATATATAATTTAAGTCCTTCTGGGTAAATATCCGCTGCCTTGTGTCATTCGAGAGGACTCACTGATGACTGCGATCTCTTGCAGATGAGAAGGCGTTACTGCTGGCCCCAGCAACGATCCGACATCCACGTGTCTTCCTGAACTCGGCACGTGGTCAGGCACCTTCAGTTTCTCGGTCATCAAGAACCAGGTCCTTCCATGAGCCGAAGCCACTCCTTGCGTTCCTCTTGTGCTGTAGTATTCCGACTTCTCTACTCACACCGCGCTGAACCTATTTCCAATCCTGGCGGGGGCATGTCGCATGTGGTAAATGTGGTGGACGCTACCGATGGCAGGCGGGTTTACTCGGGGTACTCCTTTACGAGCCGACCAGAACTTCCGCAATCTACTCTTATAACGGAGAACGAGTATACATGGTTTATGCCGCCTTGGGTTTTCCAGTCTGCGTACATGTGAACCTTTTATTGCTATAATAACCTGAAAGTAAACCTATAAGTCCTCTCCTTATAGGAAGTTAAAAATATGCGAGGTGTTCTCGATTGCGCAAAATATATAAATAAAACGGGAATACGCATAGAAAATGATTTAATAAATATTTAAATTTTCACATTTACTGTATTTACTGGTGTAGCACGAAAAAGATACCAGAAGGTCGTTGCACAGTAACAAAGAATCAAAGAACATTGCCAAAAGGCTGAGTTACGTCAGACCAAATGAGGAAACGTTATCCCACCAGTGACGAATGTTTCATATCTAGCTAGAAATTACGGTATCGTCACCAGTGGAATTAAAATTCCTAGTCGACATATTTCATGTCAATTTATGGAACTTGTTGAACTAGAACCGGATTAAAAGTTGTTATGTCCGCTTAGTTGTCCAGATAACGCGGATCCTTCATGGTGTTTTGAATAAGTGTGAGTTACACATTATTATATCACTACTTATTTAACCTGCATATCATACCAGTATTTCTCATACTACATAATTTACTTTAGAGATAAGTTTGACATTAAAGATTCACGATCGTAGGTCCAGGCTGTCCGATTCGTTTTCAGCAAGTGTTATAACATTTCAGAACCGAATAAGTAGATGGTTTTAAATATCGCAAAATGACTGGTGATTCATACCGTCATGTCTATCGCTATCAAATATGAATCTGAGGGCACGAGCCATTAGGTAATGGAATTGCGATTTTGTAATTGTGGAGTACGTATGATGAGGATTCCTTTTCTATCAACGAAGAAAAGCACTCAACGCAATCAGTTCAGGATACTGAGAAAATGTCAAGTTCATTAGTTGGTTTGAGACAGTCTGATGAACAACTGAATTTTGAGACTCAGAAGTACGATATGGTGATGTTCGTGATTTGCAAATGTGTCATTTAAATTCTTCTGGGATATGAAACTAGTTAATATGGAAAAAATTATAATATATCATAAAAATAGTATACTTTTTATAGTTTTACTGCTAATGGATAATGTAAAATCTCTCCATGTAAACGTTACTCAAGAAATATTTACTGAACAGAAAATAACGGAAACTAGCAAACACGTCATTGACAGTGTGTTTTCGAGCACTGTGGGATTTGTGACTTTCGTAGTGCAGGACGACTCCAGTCTGCAAGTTGCTAACCGAGTTCTCTCTCACTTTCATGCCACAACTTACATTTCCAGCATTACTCTGCAAATGTATAATGACCATAACATTGTACCTACATTTCCTGGACATTTCATGTCAATGGCCAGCACACACGGAGTTTTCTGGTTTATGGCCGGAATGAGTAACACATTTTTAGAAAAGCTGGATTACTTCGCAACATTATCGTTCTGGACTCCCCATTCCCCTTTCATTATAATTATAACTTCAAGTTACGTATGTTCAGTTACTTCTACAGAAAGGACCACTTGGGAGAAATACCGGCTACTCAATATGGTTATTATTTCCCTTTGTGACATTTCGGGGGAAACAAGTGTTGACAGTTTTGACAAACTTTTTCCTATTAAAGGTAAAGTATACACTCTAATATACGACCAGTTTTCCGATAATGGCAATTTTATTGAAACATACAAGGAGTCAGATATTATAAAATTGAGGGAGAAATTGAACAACATTCAAGGACATGGAATAAGAGTGTTTGTAACATCTTCTAGGAACGACTGGAAGTTCAGAAGTATAAGACAGAGTATTGGCTACAATTACGAAAGCAGGCCAATCATTGAAATTGTAAAGAAGATAAATGGTTCCATTATTGTAAGTAGGAAGGAAGATCTTAGAAAAGAAAATCATANAAGTAGGAAGGAAGAACTTACAAAAGAAATTCAAAATGTTGACATTTTTGGATCTCTTTTCGGAAAACTCGTAAGCAATCAAATGAAAACATCTTACTCATATGATCAGTCATGTCTTACGAACATGGTTCCGAAATCAGAGCAGAAACCGTTATATTTGAATATTATAATGCCTTTCAGTACTGAACTTTGGGTTCTCTATTTTGCGACTTTCCTATTTATATTTCATATTTGGAACTTCCTAATATTAAACATGGCCCCAGATTCCAAAATATTCATAGAAGTAATACGCATATTCACGAGCGGTGCAACAGTTCTCTCTCAAAGTAAATCCATCCACAGATTGTATGTATCGTGTTGTCTGTTCTTGAGTGTTATTATGATGAATTCATACAGCAGTGGATTGACTAACTATCTGACTACACCACACTTATATCCGGATATTGACACTGTNTACAGCAGTGGTTTGACGAACTACCTGACTACGCCACACTTCTATCCGGATATTGACACTATCGCTGATGTTGACAAACTGCGGTTACCTGCAGCTGCCGAAGTTCCTGAAGAGTATGAGGACATCAATGAAATAATGGCACAGATTTCTGAAATGGATGATGCCATTATTAGCATTGCTACTAGAACAATATTTGTGAATGATGCTTATATGATACTGGATATGATTGCAAAGTACAGAAATGTAACGCTTATATCTGTAAATGGTGTACTAATCTTGCAGCTAAAATTGAGCCAGTATTACGAGGAAGGACATCCATTATTGCACATTGTTAAAGAATGTATGTACATCGCACGCCTCGCTTACGTGTATCCTTGCAGATCACCATTTGAAAAAATAATAAACAAATATATAGGTCGTTTATTTGAAGGGGGAATAACTCTGAAGTGGTATTTGGATGACANTTTGAAAAAATAATAAACAAATATATAGGTCGTTTATTTGAAGGGGGAATAACTCTGAAGTGGTATTTGGATGACGTATTAATGACTGAAAATTTACCTTTCCTAACAGAGGCACGTTTTGCTCTAAGATCGTTGAATATCGGACATATCGCTGTGCCGCTATTAATTTTACCCACAGGATTTATTGTAAGTACTTTGGTTTTATTACTTGAAATCATTTTGAGACGCTTAAAAAAATATCGTTGATTACAAAATATATTTTGTGTTGTTTTAAAATAATTTTCCTTAGACATTCTCGTTGTTGAAACGCGAAGTAGTCCAGACTTGTGAGACAGATATNAGTATTACGAGGAAGGCCATCCATTATTGCACGTGGTTAAAGAATGCATGTACATCGCACGCCTCGCTTACGTGTATCCTTGTCGATCACCATTTGAAAAAATAATAAACAAATATCTAGGTCGTTTATTTGAAGGGGGAATAATTCCTAAGTGGTATTTGGATGACATGTCAATGACTGAAAATTCTACTTTCCAAACAGAGGCACGTTTTGCTCTAAGATCGTTGACTATCGGACATATCACTGTGCCGCTATTAATTTTACCCACTGGATTTATTGTAAGTATTTTGGCCTTATTACTTGAAATCCTTTTGCAATACTTAAAGTAATATCTTTGATTACAAAATATAGTTGTGTTTTTTTAAAGTAATTAACCTTGGTCATTCTCGTTGTCGAAACGCGAAGTAGTCCAGACCTGTGAGAAAAATATTTATTCAATATTGTATTATTTTTAAATATGGGAACATTCACATTAAGCATCAAGTGCCTTCAACTGTGGTTTATGCCACCATTGGTATCATTTAACAACTGCAATGATGTAAAGGCTTTAGACTGATGAGCTTAGCAATAAAAGTTTTAACTATGATACTCAATATACATTAAAATAGGATTTGGACGTTGTTTCAAGCCGATGAGTGACGTGAAAAGTTTCAAAACACACACGTGTGTACAAGTGTAGCAATTAATCACTGAAGAACAACACATTCATTGAGAAACAAATGATCGTCTGGTGTTATCGAATGTATGTTGAGAAAGGAGTTAGTGCAGATAATGGAGCTCACATTGTGATATATGACGCTTACAAATACCATGTTTGTGTAATCGCGCTGAGTTAGTGAAACCTATGACGGCATTTAAAAATGCCCAAATGTAATTTTAATTAATCTTCACAGCAGTCTCTACAAGCTTTTTAAAATATTACTTATAAACATTTTAATACCAATATGTTCGCAGGAATTATACTCTACAGTAACAATATNAAGCTTTTTAAAATATTACTTATAAACATTTTAATACCAATATGTTCGCAGGAATTATACTCTACAGTAACAATATATCATCTCATAGAAAATTTGTATAGTCAGATTATATACAGAATTGATATAAAGTATACTGACTAACTCCGGAAGTTGATTCTTCACCAACTTATAGTTNATATGACGCTTACAAATACCATGTTTGTGTAATCGCGTTGAGTTAGTGAAACCTATGACGGCATTTAAAAATGCCAAAATGTAATTTTAATTAATCTTCACAGCAGTCTCTATAAGCTTTTTAAAATATTACTTATAAACATTTTAATACCAATATGTTCGCAGGAATTATACTCTACAGTAACAATATATCATCTCATAGAAAATTTGTATAGTCAGATTATATACAGAATTGATATAAAGTATACTGACTAACTCCGGAAGTTGATTCTTCACCAACTTATAGTTCTTATATGGATTTATATGTATATATGTATGACACTTTTAGCCTAGCTCTATTCCGGAAGGGTGAAACCACCTTTGAATGTGTTAAATGGATCAGACGTTTGTNAGGGTGAAACCACCATTGAATGTGTTAAATGGATCAGACGTTTGTTTCTCGTAACACGGCCAGAATGAGAGACAAACCTCTTTCTGGATGACATTATTGAACGACGAAGTGCAAACCAAGAAAATAATGGTTGCGGATATCAACCCTCTAGTATTAAAACGTCCAGACTCTAACACATCATGTGAAATTACAACTGTAAATTCGTAGCATTTTCGGGAAGTTCCCTGCGAATTAATAATTGACCATACGG
>NQII01001220.1:0-70223 GCA_002778355.1 Clitarchus hookeri
TAGTGACGATACGCAGTGGAGCATACCATTTTATCTACACGGATGTTCGTCTACGGAAAATCTTCGTATACGAAAATTCGAGTGTTTTTTTCAAACATGGGCCCCCCGGGTCTTTCGCTAGAAGCACGGACTATACTGTACCGCCGAGACGCTCATCCGCCGTGTCAATAGACGGATTCTTTCCAAACGAATGTCCCTTTCCACCCAGACAGCCGCGCAAGACGCAAGCGACCGGCTGGCGGCGCTGGATTTATCCGCGCTATATCGAAACACGTGACGTCAAGGCGCCCGAGGGAAATCGTCTTGGAGCCGCGCCATAACTGTAGGAAGCAATAGTCGGCCTGACATTTGTGAGCCGTACATCACATAGGCGAGCAGCACGTTTCCTTTCTCTGCTGCGCTTTGCGTTACGTGCGCGTCGTAAACACGTCAGGCGTCGATACTCAGCTTTGAATCATTACATCGCTGGTTCGCGTCTTATGGAATTAACTATTATAAAATAATATTAATAAATATCGCTTCTCGTAGCTTAACAAATCTCATCGTACACCCAGAGAAAGGTTTGCTCCAGCCAACAAAATACCTACTTGATTGTGCATGGCTAAATAAAAATTTAAGTTGAGTGAAAAGCGATAAAAGTTATTTCATTCATCTAAAAAATTACTCACTTGAGTCCACAAAACCTATGTGTCGGGCTAACAAAATTTGATTGCCAACAAAATATTTTGTTCAATCAACAGTGTACATAAGGTATCTAAATTCGTCTGACAAACTTCGGCTGCAGGTTAATCAGAACAAAGGAAGTTGAAAATATGCTACTACCTATGGTCTAAAGTGAATTCTAAGGGCAGTACACATTTTTGAGGTTGGATCTGACGAACTAGTTTATTATAATTATTAGAGAGAATATTTACAATCGAACACCGAGTTTCTGGATGCTGTGTAACGGAACAAAGATCTGCGAACACCACAACACCTGTCACTGTCCTCAAATTAGTTCATAAAAATAATCACTATTACTACTCTTATTTCAGCATAATCTCCAGATGGATGATTCATCAGCATGTCACAATTAACGAAAAAGTCTCCTTGTGTAAGTACCCTAAGCCTCACTGTTTTCGGTCGATCCCCCAAGTAGCAAACAACAAGCATTTAACAACAGTTGGCCAACTGTTGGCAGTGATGGCAAACGTTCCCATTTATTTATGACTTTCAGCATTTCTTATATGGTTTACAATCAGGTCTTCGCAATAAAAGTGACTTTACCTATTTTGTAAACAATCGTAATATGGACCAATGCTCTCACAATGATTATTATAATTCAACAGAAGTCCCACAAGCAAACGAAAGACAAAATTCTAACTGTTACTTACTACCGAGAAAATATTAGAAGCGAGTCTATGGGTCATTTATGGGATGAAAACTGTTGCTTACTGCTGGAAAAAATATTAGCAGCAAGCTAATGGGCCATTTATGGCATGCCAACTGTTGCTTACTGCTGGGTACGGGGACATAGGAGCACTAAGCTTATGACATGCCAACTGCTGTTTCCTACTGAAGTAACATTATCAGCAAGCTTATGGGCAATTTATGGCATGCCAGCTGTTACTTGTGTCTCGAGTAAAATTCATATAGCAACTTTTGTGTGCAGAAATTATTGCGATTAACTTAAAATGTTCAACACAAATACATGGAAGAGCAGTTGGTAGCATTCTAAACCGTGAAGTGGAGGGTTGTTTGTTCGATACCATACTCTTCCAAAGCAATTTAGAAATTGTGAAATAACTGTACGAAAATGTGAAGTGAATAATTCTTATTTGGGTGAAAGAGAGTAATAATTTTTTTTGTTTTAAAAATGCACGGCAACCTGATTTTAAGTGGGCCGCATGTGGAAATTAGCTGGGTTGTAAGTAACAATAGATGGGCCACACGTGATCAATAGCTGAGCCACAAGTAGCTTACCAACAGTTGGCTGACGACAGTTGGTTAACTTACGGCGGGCCGGAAGTAGTAAGTGAGTGCGCCACTGCTGCCACTGATGGTGCCGGCATGCTTGGGGTACAGTTGGTTGCTCAGAACTGAACCGCTTATGCGCAGATTGTACTTTGCTACATAGAAGTTATCTGAACGCTGGCCCAGATTGGGCCAACTGCACACAACAATAAAGAGACTTCATGTGAACCTCGTGAATCTGCGGGTGCATTACGGAGGTTGTCTGATATGGAAACTGTGCATGGGCTGCTCGCGTACAAGCAGGTTTTCCCAATTTTGCGAACTGACGTTTGCCACTTCGGTGGTTTTAATTTCTAAATAATAGGTTCCTTTACGTGGTAGGTGGGTGGCACGCACAGCACCCAATAACACACGGTCTCTAATATCAAAGGGAGGGGATGATTCCAGAGAGGGGTATTATTTAACAGTGGTGGTGATAAATGCTTTAATTTGCAATAAATCTAAAGCAAGAGCAGATGACACTATGTCTGTCGGTGTACCGTTTCCATGGATGGAGACTCCGGAGTGCTGAGCGAATTTTGAGTTATCAAACAACAACATTAAAAGAGCAGTGGACACCATCGTAATTCGTCCAATAAAGTAATGTTCCAAACAAATTATACATAATTGTATGACAATATAAATTTTCATATCACAGATGTTAAATCTGTGGCGTGTGTTCTGCAAGTGTTGCGTGTCAAGAGGCACCCCTAATTATTTTTGTTCCATTATATTTAGTAACACCCGGCTACCAAGACATTAAGACTGATTACAACCGAAGTTGAGGCCCCTAATCCTACATCCTTAATACAGTCGGTTGCAAGCCAGCTTACGGTCCGAGGGGTTTTGGGTGTTCCAGTCCCGGGTAAGGCACGCGTGTAATTGTAATTGTCCCACTATTAGTGCTTACGTTTCTGGTTACATCTTTAATGGTATCTCTGTCAACAGGATGCCAAGTTGCATCATATTTGATTTAATGTTTTTGTTATAATATCGGTTTGAAATTTTCTTTCGATTCGATTCCATTGCATTCAATTAATTTTTATTTTTACTGGCTTTATTTTCGAGGGTGGCTACTTTCAAATACCTTCATGTGGATGGACTACTTGGACTATATATTGGCTTTATCATATAGCTCAACATCTCTTTCTGTGTGCTGGTATAGATTATTTCGTTTATTCATTTCCACTTCTCTGATTTACAATTTCCAGAAGTTCCACAAATTTTAAACACCTAAATATATTACAAGTTTTAACTATACAAAACGCTTAATACCAGTTAAACTAGAAGTATGTAAAACATGCAAACCGAAAGGAAAAATCTGAAATGCCATAAAAAAAAAAAAAAAAANGAGTAACGTTTTTGTCCATAAACAAAATTTCTAAACAGGTAAATTAATGTGTTTATATATACATTTAGCTATGCACCACCCGACGACTGCATGTCAGGTTTATGTAAGAGTAACGTTTTTGTCCATAAACAAAATTTCTAAACAGGTAAATTAATGTGTTTATATATACATTTAGCTATGCACCACCCGACGACTGCATGTCAGGTTTATGTAAGAGTAACGTTTTTGTCCATAAACAAAATTTCTAAACAGGTAAATTAATGTGTTTATATATACATTTAGCTATGCACCACCCGACGACTGCATGTCAGGTTTATGTAAGAGTAACGTTTTTGTCCATAAACAAAATTTCTAAACAGGTAAATTAATGTGTTTATATATACATTTAGCTATGCACCACCCGACGACTGCATGTCAGGTTTATGTAAGAGTAACGTTTTTGTCCATAAACAAAATTTCTAAACAGGTAAATTAATGTGTTTATATATACATTTAGCTATGCACCACCCGACGACTGCATGTCAGGTTTATGTAAGAGTAACGTTTTTGTCCATAAACAAAATTTCTAAACAGGTAAATTAATGTGTTTATATATACATTTAGCTATGCACCACCCGACGACTGCATGTCAGGTTTATGTAAGAGTAACGTTTTTGTCCATAAACAAAATTTCTAAACAGGTAAATTAATGTGTTTATATATACATTTAGCTATGCACCACCCGACGACTGCATGTCAGGTTTATGTAAGAGTAACGTTTTTGTCCATAAACAAAATTTCTAAACAGGTAAATTAATGTGTTTATATATACATTTAGCTATGCACCACCCGACGACTGCATGTCAGGTTTATGTAAGAATAACGTTTTTGTCCATAAACAAAATTTCTAAACAGGTAAATTAATGTGTTTATATATACATTTAGCTATGCACCACCCGACGACTGCATGTCAGGTTTATGTAAGAATAACGTTTTTGTCCATAAACAAAATTTCTAAACAGGTAAATTAATGTGTTTATATATACATTTAGCTATGCACCACCCGACGACTGCATGTCAGGTTTATGTAAGAGTAACGTTTTTGTCCATAAACAAAATTTCTAAACAGGTAAATTAATGTGTTTATATATACATTTAGCTATGCACCACCCGACGACTGCATGTCAGGTTTATGTAAGAGTAACGTTTTTGTCCATAAACAAAATTTCTAAACAGGTAAATTAATGTGTTTATATATACATTTAGCTATGCACCACCCGACGACTGCATGTCAGGTTTATGTAAGAGTAACGTTTTTGTCCATAAACAAAATTTCTAAACAGGTAAATTAATGTGTTTATATATACATTTAGCTATGCACCACCCGACGACTGCATGTCAGGTTTATGTAAGAGTAACGTTTTTGTCCATAAACAAAATTTCTAAACAGGTAAATTAATGTGTTTATATATACATTTAGCTATGCACCACCCGACGACTGCATGTCAGGTTTATGTAAGAGTAACGTTTTTGTCCATAAACAAAATTTCTAAACAGGTAAATTAATGTGTTTATATATACATTTAGCTATGCACCACCCGACGACTGCATGTCAGGTTTATGTAAGAGTAACGTTTTTGTCCATAAACAAAATTTCTAAACAGGTAAATTAATGTGTTTATATATACATTTAGCTATGCACCACCCGACGACTGCATGTCAGGTTTATGTAAGAGTAACGTTTTTGTCCATAAACAAAATTTCTAAACAGGTAAATTAATGTGTTTATATATACATATATATAGATAAAATGTTGTCTCACTTCCGCTTCTCAGCTTTTAATGTGTAACGACACTGCCTCACTGACACTGCAAACACATCATCCAACAATGCAAGGCCCCAATGTGCGATGTGGCAGAACGACGATAGAATGCAGAATAGTGATAGACAGGGAGAGAAAGGTGTTCNGCAAGGCCCCAATGTGCGATGTGGCAGAACGACGATAGAATGCAGAATAGTGATAGACAGGGAGAGAAAGGTGTTCATTATACCTCTGGGTGTATAAGGATGACGTTGCGACAGCTGTAGTACGTGTAACGGGTTTTCTGGGTAGAGTGTAAACCCCAGATGCGCAGTCAAGACTATCCAAAATGAGTACGAAATAAGTGTGCTTATTGAAAACCAGAATTACTGACCCTTCAACTCTTTGGTAACTCAGAAAGAGTGCGAAAACGGGAATTTAAATGCTCCTAAGTGACGACTGAAGGCAGTTTGACGAGTTACTATGCCCGGCCTCGTCCAGACAGTAAGTAGGAATACACACACTTGGTCTTACCAATCTGAAGTAAAGTGTACCCTTTGTACACTCCGCTACAATGCAGTCTGGTAACAAAATACTCGTGGACAGGACAAACATATACACAAATAAGAACACCAGGAGAAAACTTGCCACGACTACAGAATGACAACAGTGGGCGTCTGCATTCAAAATTATCTGGAATTTTAATTGTGCTCAGAATTACTTGACCATCACCAGAAAAACTAAATACTTCGTCCAGATGACATTACAAAATAGCATATTATCTGTTGCTTCGAAAATGTTAACAATGTAATTGAAATATTATTCTGCTTTGGGTTGTGGCCTTTGGAACACTAGTGCCCTCGCGATGGTTAAAAAAAATTAATACTGGTGAAGTTTAAATATCACTCCAAAAATATTTAATATTCCTTCCAAAAATATTGACTTTAAATAAGACTTTGGCAATAGTTAGCGACAGAGTAAGGATTCAGTTCAGGTTTGCAGTAGTAAATGTCAGAAAAATTCGCGTACGTAAGAAAGCCAACATGGCAGCGTGAAAAATGTCCTAGGAGGTTTATTAACGGTGTTGATGTGAAAAAGTTTATTTGGAATTTCTTATCTTAAATTAGTGGTCAAAACGTATAATTTGACGTTCCCGATGATCAGTTACGCCGACGGGGCATCTCTCTCCGGATGCGCAGCAGCCCTGGGTGACGTCTTCCCTATACGTAAGCACACGGCTTACGGTGCTAACAAACAGTTACACAGCAACTTAACGGACGTCCCACGATTTATAGCTAACCTGTCTGAAAGCTACGCGGAGGGAGGCAATACAGGCCTACTTATTATTCACAACACCTCGCGTCTTCGTCTCTATTAGAAGGCCTGTAATTTCAGGGGTGCGAACTCGGACTTCCTTAAGAAAAATCTAAATTTAGGGCCTAGTACACAGCCCACCCGGGCTGGCTGCCTGGCGTCGCGTAACAAGATGTCCACCTTCCTTCTCGAAAACTTAACTTACGAACGTTCTTCAAAAACTGGCCAATCACGAGGGTTTCAATTCAAAATCTTCTGCACTGCCACTTAAAACTGCACCTACGATCAAAAATGCAAAGAGTCATATGGCCTTGTAAGTACGCGTACACAATGTTGAAACAGAAATACATATAAATATGCGGCCGATTAAAAACACTGTTGCATAACAAAATAAATATTACGGACTCTGTTTCAAAACAAATAAATATCTCTTGCCACAAAATAAAATAAACCATGTGAAAAATAATATTGAGCCTGTTACACTTAAAGATTACATGTTAATAATTATTCATTATTATAGCTATAAAAAACGTGTGTTACAGGCTCATTCATTACGGACTGTGATTATACAAACCTCGATTGCAATTCAAAAGTGCATTCTAAAAAAAATAAAAAAAATAAAAGTTAATCCTACGATAGAGGCACTATATGTCCAATAACCAACAAACATAAAAAAGTATTTTTTTTTGTAATTCCAGCATTTTAAAAAGTCTATATTTACATTTACATACATTTTTTCAGGGTACAGATGTAGCTTTGTGAACTACTTTTTAGTAGTAAAAATAATAAATAATAAAGTTAATAATATTTTATTGTGTACTTATTTCGTGTACTGAAAAATTTATTTTTTATATTCATAAAAATTTACTCCTTAAATTTATTATGTTCTTGGTTGCCTAAGATATTTTGCTAAAGAGAAATGGAGGAAAAATTGGAGGTTTGTACAAAAGTATGTGACTTATAATCCCGCCTTTTCTGTGACTAAGTAGCCCTTAATTATCGTTGTTGTTGACAGTTATATACTTTATAACAGTGCTTAAACACATGCCTTAGCTTCTGAAGGTAATATTAACACCAAAATTAAAACACAGTAAAGAATATGTTACTACAATCCTATAGCATTTTCCTACCCCCGAATTTCCTTCCCCGCAGAGCTTTTTTTAAATAAGGAAGTTATTTTGGTTTAAAATTGTAAACTGCATGACAGGAGGTGTTTTCCGTTAAATAAAAGCATTTTTTTTTTATAAAATTAAAGGTTTAAAATGTTGTGTATAACTTAGGGAAATACAAATAGCCATTCTGAATATATTGTTACAAGATGCCAGAGTCGGTATACGAGTTCTTGAGGGATGGAGGTCCTAATAAAAGTAAAAGAACGAAATAAAAATCTTTAAATTAATTATAATGCCACAAAAATTTCCCACAGATTTTATTTATAGCTTTAAACTACCTATCTCTACTATTAATGCTTGTTATTCTCAGTGATCGCAATATTTGATGTTAATTTAAATTCCGATTGAAGTCCTCATCACTGTATTCATATTGGATACAGTCACTTAATCCGCGCATATTATTTACACACATTCAATCCAACTGTTTTTTACCATCATTCCATATGTCCGTCACTCACACGTCCAGTCCCACCGTCACGTAGACCAATCTCACTCTCCAATACACAGATTCTCGCAGACTTCGCTCACGCTGATCACTCTTGTCGCCGCAGCTTGTCGCTTCGCTGGCACACCCCATTTCAAAAACATAAGAATACTTACCTTACCCAGTATATAAATCTATCATACAATAATATTTGGCTTAACTAATGCAACATATATAAAAAATCAGGATATTTACTTATACAATACTAGGGATTTCAGATATGTATCCTGTTTTTTTTATAGACCTTAATACATGTAAGGTCAGTCCATTTGTTGCAGCCAGCAAATAAATCGACAAACTATTACCACATATGCAATCAATCCTTAAAACTTTTAGGTTATCAATTTTTAAAACACATTTAAAAGGTTATCTTGTTAAAAGGTCTCTCTAATTGTAATTTTATTGTTGTTTGTATTCATTAACTAGAATATACATGTGTTACTTTGTATTATAGTTTTTAAAACATTGACAAATATATTAAAAAAATTTTTTTTCTGTATATATGTACAGTAATACTGTAACTTGTATTGCAGTAATTGACAACTCCCAGCACATTTGTTGTATGTTACCAGGAGGCGAAATAAATCAAATCAGATCTCAACACACCTGGCACTTAAAGCCGTAAAAGGCCCCATACTCTATACTTGTCAACTCGGAGGTCTTCTGCGGCTTATATATATATATCAGTCATCCCGATCCAGAAGGTTCCTCGCTCCACGAGTCACGCTGAGGAAGGCAAGGGCAATGATCAGAACAATCTTGGAACTATAACCCTAGACGTTTGATCCTCACATAAGGAAAGTGGCACGATACCTCTTAAGCTTATCGAGACGCACGCTAATATTCCACGGGCGGCTTGTTCGAACCTACGAGCGTGCTCTCTTACTACTGACATAAGCACGCACCCGAGGGGTGAACGTGAAGAACCCAAAGACAAAAGCACAACCTGCCACTCTGTGTGCGCTTCTCCTGTTATCGGTGATGCCCTTGAGGCACTGCACTTCGCACTCTGAAAGGCGTGGGCGAAGGAAACGACGCGGAGTGGCGGCATGTAAGACTATTATACAAAATATTCCCAAGGGTAGAGGAAAATTAATCATACGAATTACTTTTTTTCACATGAAATGAACGCAATATTGAAAATAAAGCTGAAGTATTAGTCCTGGGTTGACGATGCGACAACAAAGACTGGTTGAATTATCGCGAAAGAGTTCGGCAAGTACACTTGCATAGACATTTTATTTGTTAGTTTTTGGGTAAAGACACGCCTGCTATAATATGTTACGGCATGTTTCGTAGCGTTTCGATGACGTCTAGGCGTTCCAAATTTGATGCCACATAAAGAGTGTCTATATGTGAATGTAATAAATTATTAACAAATATGGCCCCAGGTATTTGCTAGTGATGTCTCCAGTACCGGCTTCTTCACTGTGGTGCCTTTAAGGCCCCCGTCTACCTGGAACATTTTCCCACGTTTAGGCCGAGAAGCGCGGGAGCGATAAGGGCGACACTGCCACGCGCATCAAGTACGCCATCGCCGCTAAGCGCAAGGCTCTGAACTGGCGTGCAGTGTTCTCGTCGTGCTGCGTGTACCTATGGGACTTTCAGCGGTGACCATATTATTTTATTAGTGGGAAGTCTTTAGGAAGGTTCAATGCAGGCCCCTATAGTAGTTTTGTATGTATCTGATGCGTGCATTTTGAGCTACAGCACCTTGGAAAGGCCGTTTTTAGCCGTTTTGGAGTACTCTGAATTGATGTTTCTAACGTACGTGATATTTTGAAAAAAATACTTAACAGCTCTCGTCTGAAGTGTGTGTTCTTTTCGTAGATCAGCACGTTGGACGCACGCTTAATAGTTTCGTTGAAAAAAGTGTATTTGGAACACTTTGCAACGCAGTTCAAGCGCCAGGTAGACGGGTGCCTTAACTGCCTGCTCACGTCTCGTAAGAAACTGTAACTTTCATGGAGCTCTGAGTCTCTAACCTAACACAAGCACTGTTGTTTCGCGTTGATGTCTTACCTCCGTAGTGTTTGGACGGGACGCCAGTAAACCGTTCCAAGAGTTCTGATTTTGGACCCTGGGTAATGCGGGTATGATTGTGCAATTTTCAGGGATAAGATTGAGTTGGGATTTGTTCTTAAGCCGCAATTCTCCCCCCCCCCTCCTCCTTCAACACTCCTTCGGATAGATGACTGGCACAAAGTTGGGGAGTTAATATGTCATACCTTAACAAAATGCCATGTTCGTGTGTTAAGTCGCAAGGTTGAGCAGAGAAAGTCTTAATTAATGTTTATACTCATGTCTGAGCCGCTTCATCTAGAGCACATTTAACATTTGGAACACTATGCCAGAGTGTAATTCAGGCTGCAGTGAAAAAGAAAATACCTCCACCACTGAAAACAAAATTCGCGAAGGGAACAGTATAGATTGTATTGCCTGGCTACACATGAAAAAATATTTGATTGAGGGACAACCAATTCAGCATTCCATTAGCCGACAGCCAGCCGGCCAGTAATAAACTTTATTCAATGGAGTAGGCATGTCAAATGTCGTGCGAACCTATACGACAGTGGTTATCAGAAATGGCACTCCCTGTAATGCAGGATATAAGTGAGATAATTCTACCTTGTCCTTAATGTCATTACATGTGTACAGAGTGTAAAGAATTAAAGGAAACCAAAAATATCGGTTGCCTCTTTAGATCTGATTTTAGACATATGGAAATAAAGGGATAGGGCTATGAAGCACGTTGAACAATTTTAATTTAAGAAAGCAGCAAAAAATATATTATGATGAACTTAAATTGTGAATTGAAAATAATCTTAAAATTTCCTGTAATTATTTAAATTTTTCCGTTTTCATCTTACGTGTTTACATATTCATAAGATATAAGTCAATCAAAATGTTTATTTTATGTGGCATCTGGTTGCTAGAGCGCTGCTTGTTGAGAAGTAGGGTTGGCCACTGGCAAGGGTGAGGATTTTTTTTTTAAAAGAAAAGCCTGCCTACCAGCACACGCGTGATTTTCTCCATTCAATAAATTTGTACAATCTCCCCCCCTCCCCCACCCCTTACCCGCTTTCTAGTTTCTAAATTTTTCCTCGCACTTGTTTACTAACATATTTCTCAGAAATATTTACTCTTGCTAATATTTGAACTTTAGTTTCCATTGCCTCGTCTTCATTACGTCGTCGTAGCATTTAGACAATTGAGGACCCCTACGATGAAACACAAATTTCGTAGACTGTGCGTGCGTTTAGCTGGTTCGTGATTATCGAACAACGTCGAAACGAACCTTGGAAATATCCCTTTGTGTAACTGCATATAGATATTTAAACGTAAACACAGATCATATAAACCGACTAATTTTGGCAACAGAGAAAGGAGAATAGTCCCATTTCTTGTGAGTTTAAGAAATCTGCATTATTTTATTAACATCGACTGAAAGTATTTACTTTTTTATACCAAAGAATATGATCATAATGTAACAATAGCATAGTTTTCTTTTTAAAATTTTATACTGACACGTGATCGACCTTCGAATGTTGGTAGGGACATCACAGCACCTCGAAAATACTTACTGACGAGTCATATTTCAAAACACATTTACTCACATCCACTTTCGTGATTGTATGGTTTTGATTGCCGACACGCTTATCACAGATTTCCAGGCATTAATTCCTGGAAGTAACCTAGTTATGGCCAGCATGTCATTGTCAAATACAACAACGTCTTCGCGCCAAGAACCGCGGCCCTTAACAAAAGAAAAGTTGAAGGTATGCACACGTACACTTAAAAAAAATTATTCGTAAAATTACCGTATCAATGTATATGAATAGCGATAAAGTGCGAACGGTAAACTATTTTCTCATACATCCATGGTAGCGTTTCTGCATTCGCTCACGAAACAGTCAAATGCGTAGTGAAGTCGTCAACCTTGCATAGTAACGACGCTCAGCATTCCTACACTTGCAGTCAGACATGTGGTATTATTTAAATACAGTGTATAGGTTAAAAACTGCCATTACAGTTCAGGAAGTTAACCATCATTTTTTTTTACAGTATTAGAGTATCGAAGTCTAGCATGCGTGGAACTCTTTGGCGAAAATCAGATGTGTCTGTTAGGCATAAGTAAAGGTACGTAAATTCCGTTAGTTCTTTCTTTGTCAGGCCAGACTTAAAGCAGTGTACACTCTACTGTTCTTTTCACGACTGGACCACAGTGATTTTGAGACGCCCTATTCAACTCTTCAGCTAGTAATAAACAGGATGAAATAAAGTAACTCTACCACGTGTGACTAAGTTGAATGAAACAAATTCCCCCTCAGAAACCCTAATGAATAAACGATTGTGGCCCGAATATGTAAATGTCAGGGAAGTCTAGGCTTCTACCTAATTAATTTACGATATTCGCGTAGACATAAGGCTCGGGTAATGTTAACGCCTACATTTGGTAAAAGGATGCACAACGGGCACGAAGACGATAAAGACAGTTCGTGATTAATTGAGCACTTTCTAAATCAACCTTTGAAAAATGTCACTGTTCCTACTTGCATATATTTCTACGGGCACATTGACTGGCATTCACCCAGTAAAGGTTGGTAACGAGAGTGAGAAAGTAGTTTCATGTCCCGACATTGAATTAAAAGCGCTAGGTAAACATATGCGAATACAGATGTTTTTCATTTTGCTTTCTGTTTTTCTAATGATTATAAATGTAAAAGTTATCAAATTTGTAGAATATTAACTTTTCAAATAATTCCATGGTTTCACTTGACCGACGCACGAATAAAGTGAAGAGGCCCACGGCAATGTTGATTTTACGTTTGATGGAAGTATACACGATGTGTATACAAGTAGATCTTAGGCAGGGCTTTCAAAAGTGCTCAGTTTACCGCGAACAACCTATACTAGGCGGGGTTGTAACGAATGCTCACTGATACACGGACGAGTCACAGTTGACGTTGCTCCAGGTGGGCAAGGCACGGCGGGACGGAGCATATTTCGCACGTCCCCCGCCGCGAGACGAGGTCAGGAGTCTATTCTGAGCGAAGCTCGCTTCTCGACCACAGCCAACTCACTGTGCGGTGCTCATCACCCGAAGCACTGTCTGTCCTGACGGCCGACCTTGCTCCCCATACCCACCGTGTTTACCTCATGGACTAAAGTTGAGCTGCGCAAGTTCTTCGTCTTCGTCTCCGCATCCAAAATTCACCTACCCCAAACCAACACAACTGTCAAAGTCACATGCTCCAAACAGATGATCAAGGTGTTTGTTTATATATCAATTCTCACAAGACAAGCCCTTATAATACTTGGAAACACGGAAGTTTCGCGAATTCATTTGAGGACAAGTTAAACTTCAGTCACATGTACATTTGTGCTTGCGCTTCTACTGGACCACAGTTTGTTTGACACACTTCGGGCGAATTTTGAACCAAAACGAACCTGCAAGGAAAACTAGGACCAAATCCCGCGTTACCAGGTCTCGGGGTAAACTGGAGCGACAGCCAATAAACTACTAAACGTAAACGATGCTCTAGTGCTTGAAGAAGGACTGTGCAGTCTAACTTGTTGCCGAATGAATCCACGAAATTTTTCGGTTCTCTAATAATACTGCTACATTTTGAATTTGACCAAACTGCATTACAAACTGCTTGGAGGAAGTGTGCAATCATCTCAGAGCACTTGTTTCCTAAACAGTGTTTTAATATCACATCCGGTCCACGCCGTTTTTGCTAGTCGTGTCGGCAGAAACGCATTTTCAATGTTTGGACACGGAGACTGGTTCTGCACAGCCAGTGAGATCATTCTACCTCATGTTCACTCTATGGTTGAAACACGTGGCTGACATTACTTTTGGCATTTCTCGAACCAACGCTGGGGACATGAGCAGATCACGAAAACCGGTCTACCTCATCTTTAGTCTGTGAACGAGGTGCTGGCAAACTAACCTCACTCGGATCAGGCAAGTAGTGATGGTCAGAATCGAATTTTTACAGTAATCGATTATTTTGTGTTCGAATACTTATATCAATCGCAGCTTGAAATCGAGAACTTAATGTTCCATGGTTCTACTGTCTATTCAAATACGTGATTTTAATGTTTTTTTTTCTGAATGATCCTGGCTTCATTGATTTAGATAAATTATCTATATAGATTATTAAGATACATAAACAATATACAAGCAATTTTACATTCTCGGATTCTTGAACTTCTTCTAAATCTTACAATATGGGGAAAAATACTAATTCTCTGGTTCTGCAGACATTAGAGAACAAGTGTGGAACGAATATGAGAACTACGAGTACACATATACAAGAATGTGTGCGAGATGCGAGTACTGAATCACTCAGCTAGGTCACTCGGAAAAAATTATTCGAATACTTTGTCCACCATTCGAGATATCTCGAGAACTCATAGGACTCGAATCCTGTGACATTTTGAACTCGAGTACTCCTATCACCACAGGCAAGCGATCCTAATGGCTATTCACGGTTACTTCCAACTTTTCTGAAGCCCTTCTAAAGTTCTACTGCTGAGATATTCCTCTGCTTAATGCAAACAAAGCTTAACCAAGCACAGAAAATTAAACCAAAGGGACAATGAACCGGATTCGTGCGCAATCAATGTTATATCGTTTTCAATGCAAACTTTTTCTTTCTAGCGTTACCAACACAGTTATTTTCTCACTGCTCTTATTCATATTATATAAAAATTAAACAATAAAATTTAAAGATAGAATATAAGGAAAAGTTCAATTTAACTAAAATAAGGTACTTTTATGATAGCAAGTATAAAACGCATGTAATACGTGACATATTTAGGAAACAACCAAATATGTCAAACATGGTGTGATTGTTCAAAGGTTTGATTAAAAAAGTGTGAAAAAATCGCGAATAGACTATATACACTGTTCAATATTTGAAAAGAATGATCACTACGCCAACTACTTTTTTAATGTGAACACTAACTGTGAAGTTGATAGCAAATTATGAAACTCAGTTTTCTTTATAAACAACTCAATAGAAAGCGGAATATTCATATTGGTCTGTACTAAAATTAGCTTCTCCTTTATGCACATTAGAATAAAAAGGAATAATTATAAATACATATTGTGTTTCTAACGATTACAAGGCCCATTACATTAATTTTCGTATTTTTCTGAAGGATTCACGATGGGTGCTGAAGCAGGTTTTAAAAATATTGAACTAATTGTGACCCCTTGGTGTTATATCAGAATATATGAGCGAGTGCTTCATTTCCGTGAAACATGCATCAATGGCAGGGAAATATAAGCATTACATGGCAAATATGTCACTCTGTAAATTCTCACGAATCTGCACCCCTATTTTTCTGATGTAGGGGGATGATATTGCCCACCATATGTTCACAGGTGTAAGGTCTCCGTTCTACAAAACACTCTTCACTGATTTATTGCTTAATCGTGTGTAGTTACTGATAATTTTAACTCAATTACATTCAAAACCATGGTGTTTAGGGGCGTGTAGCTCCCTTAATAACAACAGGAAAAAGTGGTACAGACATTTTCGTCTTATTTTAACCTGACGGAGTTTGTCAGTGTTGTTCAGAATCACTTTGTATTTGTGTGTTTTTTTTTTTTAGTTTTAAGTAAAAAATACCACTAACACTCTGGTCAGGAAGAAGGTTCTTACAGTATGTTAACAAAATATCGCAATGTTTTGAAGAAGACTTAAATATCTTCTTTGAATTGTCTTGTTAACAATGTGTGCTGTCATTTATAAATGAGTACCTACATTAATAGCAGGAATTATTATTATTGTGTTTGAATGGTAGTATGGAAATCCTTTAGATTTGGGGCGCAGCTTAATTCTGCTATTTGGGGCCGAACTTCCGAACCCATGTAGCCAACTTGCAAGTATTCAGGTTGGCAACAATCGCACACCGTCTCGTGAAAATCAAAGAGGTCGAGTTGGCAGACTGTTGGGTGCTGTAAAAGAAGCACAGTGAAACAGTACCTTGTACTGGCAATATGCACAGCCTCGACAGCACATCCATAGCGTCTGGTAACGTGGTCTCTGGTGCACCAGGAAATGCTGAAGCCCACAGAACTCTTTCCAGTATCACGTCGTTATTCAAAAGTGTGAAGGTTGAATCTCTGTGTGATAGCCCTCTCCGATAGCTGGGATATCTGCCCCATAGGCAGCTGATGGCGTAGCACGAACGTGGAGATCTTGAAGACACTCAAGGCACTTGAAGACATCACAAGATGCCTACAGCGAATCTCCAATGGTTCGAATTTACGGAATTTTAATTCTTTAGCATACTGCAGACGAAGCTGTATTTTACAGCTGTACTGAAATACAACAAATAAACAATCTACTCTTTGTGGATGGATAACGTTAAGTCCTGTTTCCCTGTTTGCGTCTGATATTCTGACAGACTACGCGGCTGCACATGAACGACTTCATCGAACCAGGTCGCTAACTGAGCAGGGTGTACCTATGACGTAGTTTAAAGTGACAACCACCAAGAAGTGGCGCGAAACTGGCTCGACCCCAAGATGTGGCCGCTCCGTACCTATTGCTGCGTAACAGACATTCTGTCAGCTTGTTTATGGCCGCTTCAAACATTATACTAGGTTTAGAATTATCTGAATACTGTAAACGGCGGTCATCTTATGACAGGGTGTAACAACCATTCTGTCAGCTGGTTTCTGCCCGTTTTAGATATTATTCTAGGTTTACAATTAACTGAATACTGTAAACGGGGGTCATCTTGTGACAGGGTGGAGTGATCCTGTGACGAAAATTGTTTCTTTGTTTCATAAATTTCATTCCATTTCACAGAGGTTGTTTCAAATTTACTATGGTTAAGCAGGCACTACTGAATATTTTAAACGTCTTGTTGCACCACCAAATATTTGAAATATCTAAATCAAATTGGGGGAAATCTGAATAACATTTTTTTTAAATGTGTCAGAAAGTTACTCCACCCAGTGACAAAATTATTTTCGCTTACGGTACTTCAGAAAGCCCAGCCAGATATTAAAATACTGTCGTGATAATTAGAAAACCTCTTAAGTCTCTAGAAAAATGGAAACTTCGTAACTCGATGATTATATACAATCCGTTAACAATAGTAATAAAATATAATCGAGGACTAATGTGCCAACCCAAATAATACATCATCACTTTTTAAACGTGCAATGACGATGGTAAATAAATGGCAATAATTCTTTACTTTTTACTTTGTTAAACAGGCCATTATGTTACAATGTACTGTAATTAGCATGACGGAATAATGCAGTCAAAAGGTGAGATATATTCAAAGGTTGGTTTCAAAATGTGAAGTCAGCTATATCAGTATAGACATATATGATGCTTTTAATAGATACTAAAATATGTCAAATTATTTATTAGATATCATAAACATATCAAAATTACTTATATTACAGCCATACTGTAAAAAAAGCCAGCCACCACTTAAACATGGCCTACTGTCGCACTATTAATGTGATAAGTTCGGTGGGAATCGGTTGATTGGTCCCAGACATATGACAAAAAGCTCAATTTCCTCATGTGGTGGTATCTTCATTACTGGAGAACAAAACTGAGATTTATTGGCACATTCTATGTTTGTCATAGGGTAATGTTACATATTAAGTAGTTTGAAATTGTTTGGAACATGTGGCATACTGACAAACTATTTACATTGATGTGATTTTGAAAATATGTAACTGCCTCCTTAACTCACATAACTTTAGATAGACTACAAAAGTATGATTTGTCGCTTGAATTTGGTGGGTATCAGTTAATAGTTTCCCCGAGATAAAACACGAGAACTTAATATTTCATGTGATGCTATCTTCCAAAATGGCAGACAAATGAGTTTATGAACTAGCTCATTTGATGCTTGCATATATAACTGTCAGCATTCAAAGTAAGGTTGAAATTGGTTACATTGTTTCATAGATATAGCAAGCTATGCTGAAACTTTTATATAGGCACCATTTTTAAAATAAGCGCCTGGCCCTCTTAAAACATAGTCTATTGATTTATATGACCTACCACAGTATTATGTGTTTGCCAAATTTGGAAAGAACTGAATGATTGTTTTCTGAGATATAACCAAATTTTGCTTATTCGTGTGGCACTATCTTACAAAATGGGGGACAAAACAGTCTCTGAATAGAAAAATTTGATAAGAGTAATAGATACTGCCAGCATACAAAGTTAAGTTGGAATTTGTTACATGATTTTGTAGTTAGAGCATAGTATTGTAAATTGTTTATACGGCCGCCATTTAAAAAATAATGGTCTGGACCACTAAAACATGTCAGTTTGCATGACCTATCAGAGTATTACTTGAGTGGCATATTTTGTAGGAATCAGTTGATTGTTTCTCGAGATATAACATTAAAACTTTATTTTAATTTGATGCTATCTTACAAAATGTCTTACAAAAGAGGCGATGTGTCGACACACTTGATGTTTGTAAAATATAATTTCAGTATAGCAAGTTTTGTCTAAATTGGACAAAAACTGTATGGCAAATACTGCAAATATACCTAAAATATTTGTACAGCCGCCATTTTAAAAATAAGTGCTTTATTCATTTAAATTGCATATATGAACATGGCCTACGATAATATTACTAATATGTCAAATTAGATAGAAATCTGTGTAGTTACCGAGATATAACATAAAACATTTTATCTTTCATGTGGCACCATCTTCCCAAATGGCTGGTTAAATACAATTATCACTAGTCAGTGCGTACATTATGCACTGCCAATGTACACAATTTGACTTAAATAGGTTAAATGGTTCCCGAGATATAATGTAAAAGCTTTATTTTTCCAATTTACTCAATCTTCCAAATTGGCTGACCAATAAATTTATCTGTTTTAAAATTCAATGCTTTTATCATGCATTACGAACGTACCAAATTTGATTTAAATCTGTGAAATTATTTTCGAGATATAACATAAGAGCTTTACTTTCTCAATTTGCACGATCTTAGAAAATGGTTAACCAATAATATTATCGGTCTCTTAATTCAATGCTTAAATCATGCACTGTCAACGTACCAAATTTATTTTAAATAGGTTAAATGATTCCCGATATATAACGGAAAAGTACTATTTTCCATATTTGCACTATCTTCCAAAATTGCGGATTTAATTCAATTATAGCTTTTTAAATTAAATCCTTTTGTAATACACTATCAACGTTCCAAATTTGGTTTAAACAGGATAATTGGTTCCCTAGATATAACATAGTAGCCTAAATCTCAAATTTACCGTAATTTTAAAAATCAATACCCATCGTGACCGAAAACTATAGAATTCGTATGTCCTTACGAAATACTATTTGTGGACCAAGTTTTATTAAATTCGGTTGTCGGATTTACAATTTATTAGGGGGAACATACATCCCAGACAGACAACCAGGTGATTGCATAAGCCTATCCTGCCATCGGGAAGTAGGCTAAAAACGAGCTAATGTAATTTGTTGTCTACAGATATGTAAATAACACGTAAAGAATTCCGAATAAGGTGTCAGATCAGTCATATCACAGTGCCTGAGACAAAACACCAGAACGTGGTACCAGCCAATCGGGACGGAATATTCAGACAGACGCACACGAATAACTTTGACTCCACAACGAAGAAAACAAGGATGTGCATAGCAAATTTACTTGCAAAACGTCTGCGACGTTTCGGGAACTAGAATAACTACCCGTGTTCAGTCACATATCCATACTGCGATACATATGCTCTTCCACGGAATTATCAATGTTTTAATTGCACTCTACAACTGAAATAGTAAAAATTAAGCCAAATCAGAAAAAAAACAGTCAAATGATTACACTTGAAATCAGTTGCAGGTTACTGATTGTTACGGTGGTTAAATTTCACTGATATAAATAAAGGTTGCGTCATGGTGTTGAAACATGACGGAAACCTTCGAACAGATTAGACTTTAAACTTAGCAGAGCTGTTAGATTGCACAATGCTTATTATTTTTTTGTACCAAAGCGAGAAGTATATTTACGTGGCAAAACGATTGCTGTTAGTTTGCAATGTATGATTTCCTTTGCTAAACTTTAAGTGGACAAAAAAGTAATGCGTAGAGTGGTCGCCTTTTGAACGCACGATGTACTGTAGTTTTGGGCGGCGGTACAATCCTACCCACCTACGGAATTATTTTTGGGTTATAAATTAAATGTATTTGGTTAATATCAACAACATTACTTTTGTTGTGTTTCGTTGTGTACAAAATGATCATAAAGTCTCTTTCCCAAGCACGAGTGAACGAGAAAAAAGTAAAATCACGTCTAATGTTGTATCTTCAGATATGACAATAAATAACACACCGTGACAGTGATTGGCCAGTCTGCAACAGCTTCTAAAGTGGCTTTCAGTGACAAGTATGCCACTGACTGGTATCAGTGATANACCGTGACAGTGATTGGCCAGTCTGCAACAGCTTCTAAAGTGGCTTTCAGTGACAAGTATGCCACTGACTGGTATCAGTGATACGGGATTAGAGTGTATCGGTTGACAACTTCTAACTTTGGCTAATGTTTCCATGCCATAAAGTAGAAATTTTCTTGGAAGTGAGTATGCCCTGACGGTGGTGGTGTGTGCTTGTGTGCGGCAGGACCCGAGGAGACCATGAGCTGGTCGGAGGCCGGTACAGAGTGTCGGAGAACAACAACACAGTGCTGCTGAACCTGCACCAGGCCACCAGGGAGGATGGCGGCCTCTACACCGTCGTGGCCAAGAACCAGGCCGGGGAGACGCGAGCAGACATCCGGCTGCGCGTCGACCAGGCGCCCGCAGACCTGCCCGTCTTCCTGCGACGCCTGTCCGACCTAGCCGTCAAGGTCGGCACCCGGACCCGCTTCCTCGTCGAGATCCGCTGCCCCTCCGAGCTCAAGGTAGGACACACTCCCTGCACCGTAGATATGTTTGGGGTTCCATGTTCCTGCTGACCCCCCAACCACAAAGCAGGACACAGTATCTCCACCATAGATATGTTTATTATTCAATCTATGTTCCTGATCTAGATCAGCTAAGTCCCTCAGCACAAAGTAGGGCAAAGTATCGCCACCATAGGTATGTTTGTGGTTAAGTCTATCTGCCTTGTCTAGATTCTGTGAGTCTCCAACTACAGAGTAGAGCACATTAACTTCATCACATATATGGTTCTCTCTAGGTCTTTTTCCATGGTATAGATCAGCTGAGTCTCAACCACAAAGAAGGAAACAGTATCTACCGATATATATATTTGTTGTTCTGCCTGTCTGCCTCGTCTAGATGAGATGAGCCTCCACCATATATATGTTTGTGGTTCGTTATATCTCCCTTGTCCAGATTAACTAACCTTCAGCTACAAAGTAGGGCTCACTATTTCCATTATNGTTCGTTATATCTCCCTTGTCCAGATTAACTAACCTTCAGCTACAAAGTAGGGCTCACTATTTCCATTATAGATATATTTGTGATTCTGTATTAGCGCATTGTTAGTTTAGGAAAATCTCCAACCCCAAATTAGGGCACAGTATATCCACCATATACATGTTTGTTGTTCGGTATATCCGTCTTGCCTAGATTAGGTGAGTCCCCACCCATAAAGTAGGGCATCTCCACCATACATCTGACTGTGGTAAGGTCTGTGTGCCTTGTCTTCAGCTGAATCCTCAACCGCAAAGTAAGGCACAGTATCTCCACCATAGATACGGACTGTTCACGGTAAAGTGAGCACTTTTGTAGCCCTAGTTAATTTTTTATTTCAGCCATTTTTTATTCTTTAACCACCTTTTTAAATAAATATGGCCATGCAAGTAATAAACACAGTGTATATATTCCACCACACTTGGGGTTAACGTCTAAGGCTAAAATAAAATACATTTATTGAATGTTATTCCAAATGAAAGGGCTTTCAAAAGTGCTCACTTTACCGTGAATAGCTTATATGTTTGGGGTTCTGTGTATATGCGTTTATATATTAGTTGAGCCTCCAACCACAGAGCTGTGCACGGTATCTTAACCATTCAGTACATTATTTTTCTGTCAATGTGAATTTAGATTAAATTAATCCCTAACAACAAAAACAGCACCTCCACCATAGGTATGTTTGTGGTCGATCTGTGTACCTTATCCAAATCAGCTGACCTTCGAGTCACATCATATATACACATTACCTACCTTGTTGTTAAGTCTGTGTTCGTAAATTAAATCCATTGCCTCGCCAGCCTTGTATGCCTGCATCATAAATGCACATTGGTGTGGTAAGGTGGTACTTATCTAAAATCTTAGAAGTTTAAGTTGCCGGTGATGATATAATTTGTGGAATTTTAAGTTACCTCAACGTGTATTTATATAAGGTTTTTTTCAGTAGAAAATGCTTGTTACTTTACTCTGGTAATAAAATTTGATTATATATTTTTTAAAAAGAAAACTGCATTGAAAAAGCTTTTTACGACATTTTCATTACTTAAAATGCTGGGATATTTCCTAAGTACTTCATTATGCATTTAAATAATTCTTTATATTCTGTGTTAACTATTATGTGAATAATGAATTTTGTTGATTTCGCCCAATGCAAGATTAGTGACAATTTTTTTAAAATTATCTTATTATAGTTAGCTTGGTATTTGCTCTAATGTTAATTTGAAAAGTGATTTTTTATCTACGACTCTACAGATGAAAAATTTATGAGTCCCCACACTTCAAATAAATTTTTAATGTGAAAAGTTTTGCACTGCTTTAAAATAATAAAAATTGAATATGAAAGAAGGTAAATCACAAAATCATAATTTTGCATCAACATGCTACATCTGTGCAAAAGGTGTGGAAGTGTGGGGGAGGGACTGTATCTAATATCTCTAAAGACACAGGTCTTGTAAATTTGAGGGCGGCTCTATTCTGAAATTTGTCGACCAGCTCTTGTCACGTAAATAATGTTTTTCTCTCAGTTACTATGCATATTAAGCGATCATTTTGAATAGCTTACATTTCATTGAGATGTGCTGTCTCCGTAAGCACGCTATTTCGAGGATTACGTTTTAATTTATTAAGAATATATAGTTTGTATTATATATATGTTTGTACCAGCATTGGTCGTCACTGGTATAATAATTCTGTTACATATGATCATACAATACATTTCAAAGCACATAAAAAGATTTTTGAGTTCTTATTAATTATGTATAAAGTTTTTCTTGATTATTGTGTCTAAATGTGTGTCGTTCAAATCATTCTTATATGATTAAGAGTGCGAAATTTCACCACTAATATCGTAAAAGCCATAATTTTAAAATTAGTTAATAAATCGCTTTTATAAATAAAAATTTAGAGTACCCATATTAGGAAATATCTGATTTTTAATTTGTATAGTTTCGCGTGACGTAGAAAAATTATTAGAGCAATACACATACACGCTTGTATACATTCATACAGGAACGCATAGTAATGTGGACATTTTCACCATATCGTACGCGTATTTTCACAAGTAAAATTACGTTAAAATTTAAAAAAAAAAAAAAAAAAANNNNACGCTCAATTGTTAATACTTCAGGGATGCGAATATCAAATATTTATATATCTTGGTGGTGAACTCCTATATTATGATAGCTCTGGCATTTCCTTCAAACACAAAGTTCCATTTTTGAATTCTTGGGTAGGCCAGTTAAATGTTAAAAATGGTTTAGCATTTTAGTTTTCTAGTCTGTTAAACAACCAGTATACAAGTGGAGAATTAATAATCCTAACATGTCTGCATAACTTCACTACCTGTTAACCAGGCGCTGTTGCGTCTTCAGTCGCAGCAACTGCTTTCGAGGGGACACATGAAAGCTTGAATTAAACAACGTGCATTTCCTTACTGTCAAAGCGACTTCCGGTTGAGTTATAAAATGTTATAATGTTTTGAGTTTTGTGTTTGTGTTGGATGCCAGAAATATACGTACGCGATACTTTTTCTTTTTGTTTTTATATATTATCAACTTCATCAGTCTTTAACAGATAAAGTTGAATGTCTTTACAGTTTATTATCATGTGTACAAACGGCCAACATTAACTAGACGAAAAAGTTGGACGTTGACATTTTCTTTCTGTTCCTTAGGCGCTGAAATATTTTCACAGTAACATAGAACTGTATTGTTTTCTATGCTTTCTTAAATAATCTCAAATAGTGACTCTTTATAGAAAACAGTAATTAAGGAACACACCGGGACTAATGTAAAAGTAAATTGACAGTATTCTCATTAGACGTTCTTGGCTGTCTTACAAAGACGTTATTTAGTAGTCGATCGAGACAAGAGATTTTACTATAGTAAAATATGGAGAAAACTTTTGTCTGATGAAACAAAGATGTTCCCATACAACATTGTGTAGGAAAGCCTGTGCTGAATAACTCATTTTATTATCTGGGACAGTTTATTCAGTATTACTTATTACGAATTTCAGATTTGGGCTATGGTAATTTGTGCGTCATTGCAAGGATGTTATAACGTTTATCTTAGGAAAACGTACTTCTCGCAGCAGGAACAAGAATTTCTAAACAATTCCCCTCCCTTTACACCCATTTCTGGTAAAGAAAGGCGTCTAAAGTTTGTTTGGTATTTCTTCCGTGTTCATTAAGTTATAAATGAAAAAAAAATCTTTTACAAAGTTAAAACAGAGTAAATAACATATTTTACATTAGAAATACAACACGACTGCAATATTCAAGCTCGTGTATAGGCTGTTTACGGTTAATTGAGAACTTTCGAAATCAACCTTCGAAAAAGTCACTTGCATACATTATTATGGGCACACTTGCTGGTATACGCCCAGTTAAGTTGGTAACGACGGAGGGAAAGTAGTTTAAGGTGGAACACTGGTTAGGATTAGGGAGCGATACCAACAAATGTCAGGATAAAGCTGCAAGTGGTTCAGCTATCTGCCGCTAGGTACCAGCGTTGAAGCAGTTATGGCGCCAGTTTGTCTGCAGGTGTCGTAGACGCGAGTAGAGGGATTAGGGGGACTTTGACACATTGGGACCTGGGACCGGAGCGTCGCCGTTACTCGTGCTCTGTCATTTCGGTCGGCCGGTGGTAAAATGGATCAAAGTAAACTTAACCTTGAACTTTTACATTGTCCCCGGTGACCTTTGACATTAATCCCGGTGACCTTTAAACTTTAAAACCCCAAAATATAAAAAAATATAAAATATTTTTTAAAAAAATATTATAAAATATTTTAAAAATATTATAAAAATGTATTGTTAAAATATATTATTACAAAATGTATTATTAAAATATATTATTACAAAATGTATTATTAAAGAGGTGCTGTTCAAAAATTATTATAAAAATGTATTTAAAAAAACTAACACTTCCAGAGGTCCCCCTTACCACCACTACTCCTCCCCTATACTCATTCTATAACGTGTGGCCATCTTGGTTTTTCGTTTGTCATTTGTTTGTACATTGCTGGAGGATGCCATCTTGGTATTTTCGTTTGTCATTTGTTTATACATTGTTGGAGGACGCCATGTTGGTTTTTCGTTTGTCATTTGTTTATACATTGCTGGAGGCCACCATCTTAGTTCTTCCATCTATCATTTGTCTATACATTGCTGGAAGCCGCCATCTTGGTTTTACGATGGTCATTTGTTTATACACTGCTGGAGTTCACCATCTTGGTTTTCAAAGGTTTTTAACACCTAGGTGGCAAAAGTGTATTAATTTACTCACCGGGTGAGTAGTCGATTTAGCCACCAGGTGGCAGCCATATTTGTTTATGATTTTAAAGTATAGGTGGCGCTGTCGGCGCCCTCCATGTTGGATTCTATTTTCAACACATATGTGAGGTTAATGTCACGATTCAGCCACCAGGCGAGCTGTCGGCACTTATATTTATAGGCATAGGAAAATATGTAATTTTCCATTCGTATTTTGAAATTTTTTTTCAATCAACGGTATATCTACATGCATGATGCGGGACTTTGACTACATGCATACTTTATTAAATATATTTTTTTAATAAAATAACGTTCCAAACGATAAGAAAAAAAGTAATTTTTCATTTTAATGCTAATTAAAGTACCACTGAAGGCTTCATCCTGCAAGTCTGAACAATGTGAAAAACAGTTATTTTATTGGCAGTTGTTAACTGCGGGTTGGCACGCTCGGAATTAAAATTTTCCATTGGATTAGTTTGGTACAGGATGAAATTTAAATATCGATGTGTAGTAGGATGTAAAACACTCAATGGGGTAGGATTTTTGAAACACAGGTATGGCTGCTAATGAACCTTTGAATTATATAAACCTGAAGTATACTAAGTACATATATTTGAACAAATAACATCAGCAGTATGATGCATGACTGCCCTGAGGAGTGTCAATGTAGTGTTCACTGTATTCAAGAAAATCATAATACATATAAAAATTATTAAATTAATTAAATTTAATTTTGACTTCGAGGTGCATTTAAGGCATATTTGCCTAGTATTATACTGGACCCAATACACACGAGTATGACTAATACTATACTTGAATATAGTAATAAAATAATATAATAATTATGGCCGTACTTCTAATTCATTTCTTACATAAGAAACGGTCTAAATACATTTATAAAAAATAAAGTTAGCAGTATTTTTTCGCCAAGTTAACATGCAGTGACTGAAATAAATACATTGAACCAATCTTCATAATAATAACAGTTACAGATTCACATGTTGTATACAGAAAAGCTTACCCAAGCACATCAGCTGCAAATTTTTTAGGTGAGCTTATCCTTTATTGAGCACTTTAGAGAACATTATAATATTTCTCTGTCAGCTACTATTTATAATCCAAAGAGCATTTACTGCCTTACGTCTAGTAAAACTGGCAGTAACTTAAGAAAAATACTTATACATGTTAACTTCTAAAATAAATGCCAACTCGAATTTGCTTATTTTGGTTTACTACATATTAGTTTAAATGACGTGGTAGTAAGATATAAGTTTCACAATGCTACCCTGACCAACGTAACCATACACCAGGCTTATCGTTTTGTTACTTGTTGATAATTGTGATTATGGATCCGTGAATTTTGTGGATCTATTTAATGTGAATGAACAAACACCGGCTTATACAGTGCAACCAAGGCTGTTGACTGAAGTTTTCTGCTCGATTAATTCACGAAATTTACGGACTTCTAGTTACTTAGTGAAATATTTCGGCAGCCCTCAACAGCTAAGGTTTCTAGAAGTCGTTCTTGTTTGTAGAGTGTTTGGAAAACGTGATATTCGGGATTACACAAATAAAATACTGAAGAAATAATTAAAACGATTTATACCGATACTAAGTGAATTGATTTTTTTTTTTTATGGCTTGCATGTTTTCCAACATCATTTCTGGCCCAAGACAGCTTGCAGTTTTCCGAATAATTTTAGCGTACGTTATGTCGGGGATGTAAAAAACACTAAAGTAATTTAAAGAAAATGTGAACTGGTAGATGACATTCTGAGTTCAGTATAATTCACTGCTGTTTGTTCTGTTTTCGTCGTCTTCACCACAGGTCACGGACTCGGTACGTTACTTTTTGTAGATAAAAGAACGCAACAGATTTGCTTAATGCTTTACTATGAAGATTCCTCTAACGCTTTACAAAAGCTTAGTAGATAACTGTTCAGCCATTTATATTTTATAAACCGATTTCGTAAAATGAACCTCACCCCACTCTTTTGAAAACATTTGACTTGACTTACCTTTTGGGCGGGACACGTCACTTAAGCTCGTGAATAAATAAAATTCGACCATGTTAAACATATGTTTTTTTCTGAATGGAAATAGTGCATTGCGTATATAAAATGTGCGTAACAGTTGATCACTGCTTCAGCCTTAAAGAATCTGAATATGTTGTTGAATAGGCAATATTAAAAAATTCCCGTGGCAACATCCGGTCGTGATAAGTATGAGTATGTGATTTCTATATGGGTTGCGAATTCAAGTTTAGGTTAATCGGTTTTTGTAATTTAAATTTTGTGTATGAGACATGGAAAAATTAACTTTTACCCGCGACCATATTTATTTGAAAAATGAGCATGCTAACATATATATACATATATATATATATGATGTTATAGAGATGCATGCTGTTGAACTGCTCTACTGAATTGATATCCGCATCCTTCAAGAGATTCCTCTCGCATTGTTCAAAATTGAATGATTTTGAACATTGTCGACTAAGGACAAAATTACGCTGTCTCGTAATTCTGTGATCAAATTTTTCATCCTACCCCGTGCAAAAATTGTTTTGCGTTGCGAGTGGTTTCCAAAAAATGTGTCGTCAAGCATTCAAAGCATCTGTTCTAAGCTTATGCAGCTGTTCCAGTTCGCTGTAATCTGTATGGGTTTACCAATAAAGCACTAAGGACGCAATTTCAGTTAGCATCCTCGAAATGTCAGCGCCCTGAATTTTCCGCAAATGTATGTGCAAGAGTTTTCTATTGGTTACAATTGATTTTAATTCCCATAATTACGCAACGCATTGATTTCTACATTCAATTGTTTCACAAAGAGGTTAGGATAAGGTCGTAGTTTTAACAGTGTGCTGTTCCATTACAGTCTCCATCTGCGATAAGCGTCCCACAAATCGAACAGTGAGTAGGCCTCTTTCGGAAAACAGGGTGGGTTCAGTAGCAGTGCAGGGGGATTAATCTAATTTATTCGTTAATTTTTGGTATTCGCTAAGTTTCGAAAACTCTCGAAACGAATAGAATCTTCTAGAAAGGCAATTTCGTATTCTAAGACATATTTCGTTTCCCTAGCCTTCGGCAATGCCCGGGTTTTCGTTAGCGAATGCAAGATGGCAACACTACTCACATGAACTTTAACTGAATTATGGGGGTTTGTTTACAAATTATGAATGCTTCAGCTTGAAAACATTAATAAACCAAATCAGTAAAGCCCTTAAAATATTTCGTTTGCGTTTGGTGTGTTTTAAATGTTAATATTATACAAATAATCGATTCTAAGTAAAAGGTATATTTCGCTCGTCAAGTGTGTCCGTTTTGCTTTTGACATCGTACTATTTTCTAACTCGGCTGGACGTAGGCCTATGATGTATTATACACACATAAATATGCTATAATTTCGTATGCACTATGTTAAAATGACTCGCATATACGAAGAGAGAGAGAGAGAGAGAGAGAGAGAGAGAGAGAGAGCAAACAGAGCTATGGTTGTCACCTTTAAGAAGATTTTCCTCCGTTACCATTTTGCTCTTTGGTTGCAAGCTATTTACGGACACACTGTTCCGTTTGTTATTTTTAATACCAAGATTATAAAATAAGCGGTGGAAAACAAACAAGACTGTCGTATTTCTAGTCCAATATGGTATGAATTTTCACTCAATTATTTTCAAGAGAAAGTCATTTTGTTGTATACCCCCAAGAATTATTTACAGTTTAGTGCTACCCGTTAGTTTATTTACGAACTTCATTTTTTTAAAATAAATTTTCAAATCAATTTTATGATTTCGTATTTTATTATAAACAACTGTAATGAAATAATAATTACCCAAACAATAGTCAGTCTACACTGCTGCTTACGTCGTTCACAAATTAAAGAAGAAAGGTTAATTTATATTTTTATGTTTCTGTAATGCATGAAGGCACATTGGTTAACGATTCTCTTCTTCCGCAGCTACAAATAACAACCTGCACCACACACCCGCCAAGTTTTCATAGTAAAACTCCTTAACGAAAGCCCGAAAGGCCTCGTTATCGTTCCGAGTTTGATATCGAACATAGTGATGTCAAACGAACAATACAATGCTGCGCTTAGAATAGCTCCTTTCATTAAGAAACGAAAATTCTTTTGATAACGAATATTGTTGCCGAAAGGAAACGAAACGAGTAACTTAGAATAAGCCACCTGATATCGCTTGACTTACTTCTATAAAACACAAGTGAATTTAGTTTACTTAACTGATAAATTAAGTAAATCGTAATAACTTGTGATATTCAAATAATTTGTTTTTTTTATAGAAATATAATAACACTCTTTATTTAATTATAATCTGAAATCTTGTACATCAACAAGTGTATAAATATGTGAAAGACAGCAAATTATTTGACAGTTACCAATCCGGCTTCCGTACAGGACATAGTACCTTCTCGCTCTTTTAGATATCGCAGACTCGATCAGACTGGACATAGATAGAAGTAAGGTGACTATACTGGTCTTATTAGATTTCAGTAAAGATTTTAATATGGTTAATAATGACATTATCGTGTAAAAACTCAAACTATGTTTTCATTTCTCAGATAGCGTAATTTAATGGATGATTTCGTATCATCAAGTTGTCATCAGTGTGTAGTCATTAATGGTAAAAAATTCACCTGGCAACCTGTGAACTTAGGCGTTCCTCAGGATAGTGTACTTGGGCCGCTTCTTTTTTCCTTATTCATTAATGACAGTGCTAAAAGACTGTCATCATTTATGCGCGGATTTTCTCCAATTGTGTTAATATGCTTCTCCGAAACTAATCAGCTCTTTAATTAAGTACATAAATATTTACCTTGAATTGGTACACCTTTAGTGCAGCATAAATAAGTAAAAATTGAATACAGCACAGACACAATGTTTATTAATCGGTCCTCGTACAATTTTAAACGAATGTTATAGATTGACTTTCCTTGGTATTGCTCTAGGGCCTCTAGGCGATGATATAGATTATTACTCTCTTGAAAGAGGTGAAAACGCTAGGCGTTGTTTTCAATGAGACACTCTCGTGGTTGGGTCACATAAACACTGTTTGTAGGAGGTTATACGCTATACTACATACCCTTTATAGGCTTAAGAATTTTCTACTACTTAAAGAGAAATTAGCATTGGTACAGTCGCCGATATTCCCTATTTTTCATTATTGCGACATGGTTTATGGAGACGTCACGCAAACTTTGGCAGCTAAACTTTAACGCATACAAAATTCTTTTGCTCGATTTTTGTTCAAAGTAAAATCACGTGATCACTTGTCTCCTTACTTTGATAAACTTAATTGGTTACGTCAAGACGAACGACGTCAGCTCCACAGTCTCACACTAGCATACAAAATACTATCCTCGTACATATATTACAACGCCAGAATACTTACGTACTCGGCTGAAAACCTTGGGGGATGACCACACTATTAACACGCGTGCTAAAAATACATCTCGCTAAATATTAAAGCTCACAAAACCCAGTTATATGCAACATATTTCACCGTTTTTGTCACACGAGCGTGGAATAATTTACCCATGGAGGTAAGGAACTCGACAACACTAACAACTTTTAAGGGCAGTGCTGTCAAGTGCATTAAGAATATGCGCCGATGTTACCACACACACCCATGCACACGCATATTATTCCGTAGTATTTTTAATTTGTTTCCATGTTTCCCCCTCAAATATTTGTATACCCTAGCTACACCTGTTGATTTATACATTCTCTTTAATCAATGTGTAATTTGTTACTGTTGATTAGTCAGTTTATTTAAAGGAGTTGCTGTATTCAATTTTCATAAACCTGTAAGTGCTTATTATAGATCTGCTTATTTGTTTTAATGATTTGAGATTGCATTTTTTGATATCCTCTCAGGTTCTTTGTAGGTTATACACGTTTTTATATATGATTGATAGGAAGCCCTTGTGAAGGTGGGGTTGAAATAAAAACCATTATTTAATTACGCAGAACCCATATGTTATTAAGGGATGAATTTTTGTATACATGTCCAACAATCCAATATCTTTAACGCCCAAATACTATTGTTGGCCTACCGCATTCTCTACATGGTAAAATTGGGATTACCACCCCTTTGAAGAGTGGAAAAAGGGTCTACGTAAATTGTTACGTAAAGTTTGAACACGGATTTTTAATTATAATGGCAAAACGTAATAATGAGTTCTCTCGGCGAGAAAGCCTCCGACTAATGGTATGCAATAAAACAGACAAAGTTACAAATGCCACTACGTATTGCTTATGAAGTTGGCTAAATTGTTGATATCGACTAACATATACGGCTGTAACATAGTAACATGTTTGTTTAACAACTGTTTTGTTGTTGTATTTGAAATGGTAGACTAAATGTGTATCGTTATTATTTTATTAACGATATAACATAAATTAAATTAAACAAACAAATAACATATAAAGAAAGTGACATCATGAACAAAATAACATTATAAATAACCATAAAACATTGAACAAAAATTGCAAATAATAAAGTAAGAACAAACATAAACAACTACTTGATGTAATAATTACACGAATAAACATTAACATAAATTAAACAAAGAGCATTATCAATAAAACACATTTTAATACAACATTTCAAATAATGTAACATGTATTAAAAAAGCATGTGACTATGTTACAGCAGTACGTGTCAGTTTGTATCAAACATTTACCCAAACTCATAAGCATTAAGTGGTGGCATTTGTAATTTTTAACGTCTGTTTTCTCGCATACCATTAGTCGGAGGCTTTCTCAACCAAAGGGCTCATTATTACGTCTTGCCATTGTAATTCATAATCCATGTTCAAACTTTACATAACAATTTATNCCATTGTAATTCATAATACATGTTCAAACTTTACATAACAATTTATCTAGACCATTTTTTCTCTCTTAAAGGGGTGGCAACCCCTATTTTACCACGTAGGGAATGCGGTAGGCCAACAATGTTATTTGGGTGTTAAAGATACGGGATTGTTGGACATGCGTACAGAAAAAAATCCCTTATTATAATATGGGTTCTGTGTAATTAAATAATATTTATTATTTTAACCCCATCTTCACAAGGTTACCCGCCCCTGGGAGTGGTTTCCTGGCATTAGTTGTCACACATTTCCTAACTCACATTTTGCAATGAACATCCTCACGAAGTTTGTCGCAGAGATGCTGACTTACACTATGTGTGTGTGAGAGTATATATATATATATACATATGTATGTGTGTGTACATAAATAAATACACACACACCTGAACAAACTCTATGTGGTAAATATCACAGAAAAAAATTATTCCCACAGTTTTCTCTTCTTCTTTATAGAATGCTTTTGCCCGTGTTTCTTCACACTATACGGTGCAAGATCACTTATTGACTGCCATACCTCAGCCCATATTCTTATTGGTCTGCCAGGCATTTTTGTTCCTTCGGGCTTACTTTCGTTAGTTATTTTTATTCAACTTTCTTCTAGAGCTCTACTAATGTGCTTATTTCATTCTTGTCTTCTTTTCTGTAGTTTGGTTTAGTAAAAAATAAACGAAAATAAACTTAACAATTAATGAAGCGGAATGTTTTTACCATCCAGGAATCAAATTGTTATAAAAACATTATTATGTTTTCGATATTTGTTATACGTTGATAATTTACCCAAGACGGCAGTACACTCGCCTTAAATTTATTTTTTGCTTTCCCACTCGAGCCGCGTTGTTATTGTAGACACCAAGGGAAGGTTAACAATACGTCTACATCTCAATTTTGATACAGGATAAAATATCAAGAAGTGATCATGCCGGTCCGGGAATTAAGGTTCACCGGTCCGTTGTAAACTCTGTTGATAGTTGCCTTAAGCTGCAGACGCTAACAGCTACGAGTTACGGCAATCGCCGGGATATCTATCGCCACTAGTCTCGGAAGTTTATTCCCATCATATAAATATATCTCCGCCGCCNAATTTTTTGCTTTCCCACTCGAGCCGCGTTGTTATTGTAGACACCAAGGGAAGGTTAACAATACGTCTACATCTCAATTTTGATACAGGATAAAATATCAAGAAGTGATCATGCTGGTCCGGTAATTAAGGTTCACCGGTCCGTTGTAAACTCTGTTGATAGTTGCCTTAAGCTTCAGACGCTAACAGCTACGAGTTACGGCAATCGCCGGGATATTTATCGCCACTAGTCTCGGAAGTTTATTCCCATCATATAAATATATCTCCGCCCGCCAGTAATGTTCTCGAGTTAGTTAGCGGCGGGAATTGCATTCCTTGCGCGCGTTCTAGAAATAGCCACGCCACCTCTGTATTACTCGCGCTGGAAACATTGACTTTCCGTGATAGCTTACAGCCCGTGCTTAGTGTATGCGCATCGTACAGCATATGTGACGGTCATGTGTTCATTAAACATGCTTTGTTGATCTTTTATTAAATGTTAGGACTACCTGTAAACGAATAGGTACGAGTACAATTATTCACGAAGTTAACGTTTTATTGTTTGTTGAACGTGAGGATTATAGACACAAACATTAAGTCGAAGTTTAAAAGATGATACCTGAGTCACGAAATCTTGCCATTCTGTATAGCACTGTTTTTTTTCAAATGCTTGGTTACAGTGGAAAATGTTTTGGGATAGTATGCTGGATAAAAAGTGGATGTATGTGTCGTTTTCCGTTATAAGCTGAAANCAAATGCTTGTTTACAGTGGAAAATGTTTTGGGATAGTATGCTGGATAAAAAGTGGATGTATGTGTCGTTTTCCGTTATAAGCTGAAATTTATTTATATATGGCTTACCAGCATAAATAGGTAGCATAAAAACCAACGTTTTTAAGCATACATCAAATATTTATTTTTCAACTATGCCAAAAATCTTCCAGTTTGTGTAATGTATATCGATTGGACATTTTGCCTGTTTTTAAAGCACTCCACAAACACGATATTAAAAATTCTCACACGCGATTACACGAATGGGTATAAAATGAATGTTTTATTAATTTATTGTCAAATTTAACCATTTTCTGTAGAATACTGTAACATTTTCGTATCGTAACGTTGTGTTTTCCTTGCTCTTACAATTTTGACACGCTCGGATTGCAGATAAATTAAGAGGTGAATAACTAACCTCATGAACAAACTGGGTTTGAGAAAAAAAGGGGGGAACGGAAGGTGGTTAAGATGTTATATAAGCGTAAACATTTTATTAATTTACAAATCACAATATATTATATTTAAAATATAAATAAATTGTGAAATAAACATATAAAATTTAATGGTTCCATACAATATTTTCTTGTGTCGAACGTAATTGAAGTTAAGTAATCTAATTGTCATTTTTATATTGATGCATTAGAGTATAATTAAACATAGTCATGTATATACTTCCTGATCGTATAAGTAGGTATAACCCTGAAGCTATAAACTTTCTTGTTGGAAAGGGCATTCGAGAAACACTTATCTCAAAGGGCAGCGCTGATGTCCGCAGAAACTTAAAGAAAAGTCGCAGGTTGCATCAGACCACGTTAAAAGTGCTAGTGGAGAGAAAATAGCGTACTTAATTTATGTACGCTTGCCAAATTAAAAATTATAATGTAGTGGCATGATAATATAGGAAGTCCTTAACATACTAAAGATAGTTTAGTTTATTCTCAGGGTGCTATCACAGTAAATAATCCGTTTTGTGATCCGACTCGGTTGTTCATGAATGATTTACTCTTGTTTAAAATTCATCTGTTCACTGAGTTTTGTCGTCAGAGTTTCAGATTAGTTATATTGCGCAATAAAAGTAATTTAAATGTACACACGTTTAAACTTCGTTAGCAAAAAAATAGTGATAATTTCGCCGGGTTGCTACTAGTTGCATCGAGTGGATTCCTTGTAAGCTACCGCGATTATAACAGACGATCTGTGAATATTTACAGAACATCAATTACATCCAGTTTTATGATTGGACATGTTTTCTAATTTGAACTATTATAGCTTAAACCCAGCAGCCCAGAAAATTCGTATGGAAAGGTAGAGACGAATTCCAGTGAACCTGTTACAATAAAAAGCAAGGCCTGTCAGCTCAGCAGTACCTAGGAACATTTTCTGATTATATGACAGGTATTTCGAAAATATCTTTTGTTGATTTGTGAATCGATACGGTAAATAAATTTTACAAATTATGAATAAGTAGTAGGAAAATGGTTGTTCAGCGCCAACTGGATGCTGGATGCAAAGTCGTGGCGCCACGGTGGCCATCTTGGATTTCCCTTTTTCACTTTCCCCCTCGAAATTTCTTTCTTTCACTCAAAAACGTCCAAAATTTCCTGAATTTTCCTCAAAACCAGCTAATTGTTTCACAAAAAATGGGTTTGGCACACTGTGACTGACTTTTGCTCAATCCAAATGAATCTGGCAGAAATTGTGTAGTTGTCCGCCGGAATGTGCAATCATTTACAAGCACACTCTGTCATTCCATGCTAGCACCATCAATTTTGTCTGAAGAATGTTCGAGTTCATTACCCCATCATGCAACTTCTCTCATTCATTACAGTCTCTCTTCCCCACGACCGTTCTCTCTTGCCTGCTTTATCCCTTGGGGGTTTCTCAGACTCCCTCATTCCTTCCTGCCTTTCTCTCTTGCCCATTCCACCCCTTGGGGTTTTTCCTCATATTCCTTCCGGTCTCCCTTATATTCTCTCTTGTCTTTTATTTCACATGCTTCCTCATTAATTTCTGTCTCTCTCTCCCTCTCTCGTTCGTTCTATCCCTTGGGGGTTTTCTCATATTCCTTTAGATCTCCTTTATTTTCACCCTTTCCCCTCTCTTGCTTTTCAAGCCCACCATCTTGGAAGTTCCCCCACCACCGTCGTCTGCAACCACCTTCGTTTTATCATATTCCTTCTGGTCTCCTTTCACCTGGCGTCCTTGCGGGACGAGTTTCATGCTCTGCCATACAACCTGCGCGATACGGAGAGAAGCCTGCCCACGCACGCTAGTCTAGAGTCGCACCGTGCGCGTGTTAAGTACATTCTGAGCCCACTTATAAAGATAGTTGGCTGTTATTTCCGAAACGTTTAAGATAGTAACCAAATTCGTAACTTAGACATCACCCCCGATGCCGAACAGGGATGCAGGCGCAAACACGCCCTAAAACTCACTTATAAGCATAGTTGGTTGTGATTTCCGAACAGTTGAAGATATCGTCGCCCAATTCATATCATAGTTATCGCTCCAACGATGAACTGGGCCGTAGGGTCGAGCACACCCTAAGTCCACTTATAAGCATAGTCGCATATTATTACCCACCCACCGAAGCTATAGGCACCAAATTCATATCATAAACATCACCTCTGATAAAGAACAGGGTGGTAGGGTCAAGTAAACTTTAAAACATCTTATATGCATAATCGACCATCGTTTTCCGTCCACTGAAGCTATAGTCATCAAATTTATAACATAGTCATCGCCGCCGACAACGAACAGGATGGCAGTTTCAAGTACGCCCTAAGTCGTTAAGATGAACCGCCATTTTCGTACTACTTCAATATATATATATATAACTTCATACCAAGAAATATTATAAGAATCAAACTTGGGATCCTACTATGAAAGAATAGAGAATGATATCCCGAAATGCAAAACAGTGACATACCCCTGAAAGGATTCTGACGAATTCATAAAAACGGATAATAAAGACAACAATATTCAGTTATATCAAATGTTGTAATCATAAGTTTGTGTGTACTAAATATCTTACTTCTTAACCAACCTAGTAACTTCGTACACGCTGAAGGCAGGAGCTCTCAGAGTGCAGTCGGTTAAAGTGCATTCTCCACTGAGGCGTTCCAGCCTCCCCGCTATGGAGCCCGGAAGTGCTGTTAATATCTACCAGTTGATGACTTTGGCAACGTCGCCGCAGCACTTTTTTCATATCTTGATAGACACCATATTGCTTCCTGGAGGTGGTCCTTTTCATCTACTGAATGACACGGAGGACAACAGGCGTGCCTTTAGCGTGGCTTAAGAAGCACTTATAAGATGGCTTAGTGCCAGGTTGTAAATTAGCATATACAGTTGATCAAAGTTTAAATAAACATCTTCGAATATCTTGCTTACTTTATGATGAAGCTCATTGTGTATCTTCTCCCAGTCACGTGTAAAATATTATCATTTTCTGTGGAGAGAATGATTAATATCGTTACGTATGCCAAGTTGCACTGTGAAATTATCAGAACACAAGTTAGTTACTAATTTACAATGTGCTGTTCTAAAATGTGAAAAGCATAAATTAACTAAATTGTTTAGCCAGGAAATTTTTAAATATTAAATTTTCTAATAAATGTTTAAAACTGAGTGTTTCTTTCCAGTATTCCTACGTCCTACGAATGTTATTGCAAGTAATTCTGTCAGTGTTTTCGTAAAAATATATAGAGTTAGTTGAATTACATTTTAATGTTTAGTTTCTCAAGTATTCAATTTACTGTCAACTGGGTATTGTAATTTTTCAAATGAACTTCTTTGTTGATTTTGTTAGTACTGAATAAATTCTTATACAGTTTTGTCTGTATTCTGTATTTGCTACTGAAAACTGTAAGTTCTGTTAAGTAACCAGAATAAGAGTGGTCGCCGGTCCAAGTACTCTTTTGGAAGTACATTTTTGTAGTGATTTCAAATTTTTTAGCCCTAATGACTTAGTTTATTTTTCAAGTAAAATGACTTTAAACCAAAATTGCTTCTTTTTGTTTAAGTATTACCATCATAAAATATCTTTCTTATCTTCAAAACCTTCGTCAGAACAAACACCGACACCACAATAAAAAACATGATATATCTTAGAATCAAATCTGTAACTTCTCTGCCTAGATTACACGTATAAGTGATTTTTGCAGTACATGTTACCTTGTGCATTTGGCAAAGCACTGAAATCATTTACAGAAAATGAACATTATATGGTTTCACCAAAGAAAACGTGAACTGCGCTTTCCAGGGAGGAACGACTATGGAGCGCAGTAAGCGTGGACAATAGACTTCCTGTAGCTTCTTGCTAAACATTTCTAACGCCGCACGACTGACGTTAGCGTCTGAGTACGACAAGAGCATATGTAATTCAGATATCCTCCTGGCGCCCATGTTCTCTTCCAACCAGACAGGCCGGTGGGCAGCATTTGCAGTCTCGCAACATCTTCCTTTTTTAGAGACAGTTGTTTACGTTGCACGGCCGGCCATTCGTAGTCTTGCCAAGTTATTCTATTTTCGAACTTCCTATCTTTGATTGACGCTCATCATTGTGTCACGTCTGTATAGCAAACTTCTCTAATCGTCGCAGAGGATCTTCACTAATTAGCTTCCTACATTTCACAATCCAGAAGCTATTCGTTTTCTCGAGACATCGTCTGTAACTGTACTGCTAATGCCATTCCCAGTTTGAAGAGCTCGATGCCCTGTAATTGTGTTCATTGATAACGTCTCTAGAGACGACCACTTGGATGAGGACATCACTCACGTGAAAGAGGTAATTTATGAGTGGAGCACGTACGCTGCGGTCGTCTCGTACAAGAGACGAAACCAAAGTGCGCAACGAAGTGCAATGGTGGGAGAACGAGCGCACAATTAAACCGACTGCACATATGTGAAGTCCGTTTGGTTTGGTAGGGTTCAACAGTGATCGTCATAATCATCATCGGCAGCATCACCAGTAATATCATCAGTCATCATCAAAAACAAGTACATTTCGCTGGTTCGTCGACCTGTAAGCTATAATGTGTAGTCCTTAATGTATCCTTGAGTCCCAGTTATTTGTTCATTGGCTGCTGCCCTAGTGGGTGGCCCATTTTACCCCATATCAGGTAGCACGATGTTCAGCCTTGGTGTTCTGGCAATTTCACTATAGATTCAGGTTCGTCAAGATCATGTCCAAATCATTGTTATCGAAATAAAGAATAAAGTGAAGCGTACACTTTTTTTTTAAGTCTGTCTTGACCTTAAAATTAATTCGCGAAAATTGTTTGCCCTTAGTTATTATTTATTATTTTACATTGTCACTCATAGAGCATTAGCCATAAGTTGATCGGCATAAGTCAGTAACCATTACGACTTTAAAATGGCAGCAGCCAATCTCGAAACCACGCGGTGATTCGGTGTTCATGAACTGAGTAATGGCGGAGGTTGGGCGAAACATTTAGCACTCCAATGTCCTCGTCACGTTAGTCGCACCATTAACCACTTAATGTATTAGCCATGGTACTCATTCACGTTTGGGATGTTGCAGAATAGGTTAAATCACGGTCGGTGTTGTACAGGTCCAGAAGGGAGCACGAATGCGGGCACCGCCTTTCCCTGGGCAATGCTGCTGGCTGCTGCTGACGCACAGACTGTTTTATAATTGGTTTTTTCTTGTGTCATGGATCTACTGAAACCCTTTCCAAAGAGTTCGAAAATGTCAGGTATACTAAGGAATTTGTAAGTACTTCTCACACCAAAAATGTCTTCTTTCGCAACACCTGAAACGAAAAATTAATGTGTACGTTAAAGGGTTAAAACCACTGTTTACACACATCAGTGAATGGTGCGAATTTCTTAACATAGAAACGCTTTATTCAAGAACTGCTGAATATTTCATAACTGTCAAGGGGAGAAAAAAAATGTCCATGGGGAGGAGGGCCTGATCGTGAATATAAATATCTACACTGTTAGTAGTAAAAAAAAAATACGTTCACAAACTACAAAAGAAGACAAAGGAAGAAAGGGGAGGACTGTATGTTTTTTATGAAATGTTTTCTTTTGCAAAAACGGGATAGCGTCTGATTTTCCCCAATAATCAAAGCAAATTCTAGGTAAAGATCATCAGTTAACATAAACGGGACAAAAAATAGCTATTAATCTTTTCCAACAAACTGCAGTCGTTCAATACAACTTCACTTATGTGTTAGATAAACTTAAAAATAACAATAGTTTATATTGATGAAGGTATTGGCTACACATGCTTATCCTGAACTACAGGTACCAACATTGTAAGATCATTTGTTATGAAAAATGAGGTAGAAAACGTATTACGACCTATAAGCTAACATGATTTGTAATTAAATGTAGTTATTTGCAAAATGTCAGAAACCACGTGAGTTGAAACAACAAATTCCTGAATTCGTCAGCATTATTTATTAACCGCCATCTGTGGAAATTCGGCGGGTAATAACATTGCGCGACGTAAGGTTGCATACATGAAAGGCAACCTACGGCACCCTTCAAACTTTGCATGTTATCTCGAAAATCATTTGCAACAAGGCAACGCCTTGTAATTCTTTAATGTGCACAGGGTTATTACGTCATGACATTCGATAAGCATCCACAGGTTGATAACATGACACACCCTAAATTCCCAATGATGGGCCATATTATTACCCACGAAATGTCCACAGAAAGCAGGTATTGAAACAGTCAAATACTATTTACGAATTTATTGTTTAATCCCACTTAGTTTCTGACATTTTTCGAATAACTTAAGTCAGTTCCCTGTTTTCAAGGGCGTGTGCCTCCTTTAATAATCACATCATGTCATCGCTCTTATTGTGTTTTTACATCATTTTACAGAACCAATTATCTCACAAAGTTTCGGGGCCACGGTGGTGTAGTGGTTAGACTACCGCCTCCCACCTAGATGAACCGGGTTGGACTCCCGGCAGGGTCGCTCCCAGATTTTCGCATGCGGGAATCGTGCCGGACGATGCCGCTGGTTGGCGGGTTTTCTCGAGGATCTCTCGTTTCCTCAGCACTTGCGTTCTGGCGCTGCTTCATACTTACCTCAACTTACCCTCTCAAGACCTCGATGCTAAGAGCCGCCCGAATATCTCCACTCACAGAATTTGTACCAGCAGTTCAGGATAACCTTGTACGTGATTTGCTTATGTCACATCACAGACTAGATAAGGACATAGAAGTGGAATGTCGCGGCGGTTCCTTTGTCGTGTAAAGTACTCATTTTCAAAATGGCTGCGCGATGTTGTGGAAAGGATCTTTGTACCTGGATGGCTACCGCGCATTGATCGCTTATTGGCTGGGATGCCGGCTGGCAAGTAGGTTACCAGGCGCCGATTGACGAACGGCGTTCAGACATGTTGGTGGCCAGTGGCGCCATATTGCTGGCGTACACGGCTGTAGTTGGCGGTATAAGTGGATATTTCACTTCTGTATTCTCATGTACTCCGTGGTCACGTTATGAGCAAAAGTTACTTCTTTGTAACGAAGTACACCGAGCGAAAGGTTTGTTCCAGCTAACAAAATACTGATTCGTATAGGGCCAAATATATATTTAGTTGCCCCGGTCAAATATTTGTCGAGTGAAGAAAACTTGAAAAGCAAAAAAATTAATTTTGTTCGAGTAACTAAGTACACTCTTGAATCATCAAAACGTCTGTATTGGGCCCAAAAAAATTAGGCTGTCAAAAAAATATTTAGTTGAAACAACTGTATATATTTGTTAGTCCGCTCATTTGATGGCCTTCATTCGAAAACACAACTCGAGAGTTTGTTTGTATTTTTGTAACTATTAGGATAGTGACAGTGTTAGCGTATTTATTGACGCTTAATAATGAGATAAACACCCTTATAAAAACGTTTAAAAGGAAACTAAAAAGGAAATCTGTATGTCTTGAAATATGTATATTTGCACACGTTGTTCAGTACTCAAAACATGTACTTTAAAAAAGTCACATGCGATCAGTAGTCACTTCAGCTGAGTACGCTAGAACAGAGCGCCCGGGCGCAGGCGATCTAGGTTCGACTCTCGTTAGACCTTCAACATTCTGTGCATCAACCAAAACTGTTTCATGTGCGTAGAGCCGAACAAATGTTTAGTCGCAACAACCAAATCTTTGTTCAATGCAACATAATAAAAACCAACAAAATAATTTAGTTTCAACAACAATATATTTTATTGCCCCTGTGCAAACAATTAATTTTATTACGCCAAACGAACTCTGTTTGAGTAAACAAAACCCTTTTCTCAGTGTGTTCTATTGATAATATCGTGGTATGGCATACACCATGTTGTGCACATCCGGTTTCGACCCCTAGACATGTACATATGTGTGATCTTTGAATGAATAGTGCAATAGGTAGAATGAACAAATTTATATTTTTGGACATTCGCCATTGCGATGCAAATGTCTGTCATGGAAAAACAGGACTGAACACGAAAAAAAAAAAAAAAAATTATCTACTTACAGAAATAAAACAAACACATCGAAGAAACTCGCACAAACATAGTAGTTTTTCCAAAACCGACTGCTGTGTTTGTGCTGTGTTTGTTTTATTTGTGTAATTAGATATATAGTATACTAGTTTTTCGCATTTAGCTTGCTGTCCTGTTTTATTTGACTGGATTCCTTCATGGAATTTTCAGGCTTTGTGCATGTATACAATAGTCTAGACTACAGCATACCTGGCTCTTCCGTTCTGTCGTGTCTGGTGAAACTACTGTGTTTTAACGTGTTTCTTTGTTGCCTTGTCCCATTTTTTCCTACTTATTTTGCTAGTATTGCCCTAATTTTTTTCGAGCAGGTTTTTAGCCTTTGTTGTTTTCTATGTGTTGCCTGTTGGTCGTGTGTGTATATATATCGTAATTAGTTGCTGTTCTGGTTTAAGACTCTATTCCCTCGTGGAAATTTCCATTGTTGAATACGTATATTTATTTTCTCGTCCATAGGTTACTCGTCTTATTTAAATTTTTTTTTTTTTTTCGTTTTCAGTCCTGTTTTTTTTTTAGTGACAGACATTAGCATCGCAATGGCGAATGTCCTGAGATCTCAAGTTCTTCATCTATGTGGGTGGTGTGACGCAGGTGTCGTGGTGCCACGACGGCTTGCCGGTGTCGGAGGGCGAGCGCTTCCGGATGGTGCAGGAGGGCAACTTCCGCTGCGTGGACGTGGCTCCGGTGGCGGTGCAGGACGGCGGCACCTGGACCTGCCTCGCCTCCAGTCCTGCCGGCAGGTCCTCCTGCTCCTGCCTGCTCAGCGTCCTGGGTGAGCCGCTGTCCTCCTTCCTTCATTCGCATCCGCCCTGCACAGCCTGCGTCACCCGCCATATTACATTGTTTTTTTTTTAAATTAAAATTTAAGCGTATTTATTGAAAAATGCTACAATAGAAGATTAGCTAATTACCTTGCCCATCATTGCGTACCTAATATATGAACTGTTAATGCATATTTATCAAACAATGAACTTAATACAAAATTATATATTTATTAATTCATTCTCACCTTTGAATCACAACCGGGGAACACCTATCAACAATCAGCTACAAAAAATTTGCACGGAACCATGAAATGTAATGTTTCTATAATGAAACATTTTCAGTAATGACCCCGGCTCTTCTGTTATGGCACTTAAACGAACGATTACTTTATAAGAGGTGACACAACCTGTTACGGGTGTCGGACCCCAACAAATTAATAATTATATATCTGTACCAAACATTTTTGAACTTGTACGCACTGTATGTTATGGCGTGTTCCTCGAATAAAAAAAATACACTTAATATTTTTTTGAATATTTTGATTTCGAAAACAACATTTTTATGTTTTGCTGCTGCCATAATAACAAATAGTAACTAAGTTGTACAAATGAAATAATTGTAACATAAACTAGTGCCGTAAGCTACTGATTGACATATACGTAATCAGTAAATAACAATTCATACATAAAAAAAATTATAAATATACAATTTTTTTATATATAACATTATTTTTCATATACATGGCTTGTTAATTCATGATTACATATGTGCCACGCGTAAGCCATGGCATTATTTTACTTTGTAAATATTTTACCTGTACAACTTATTTAGTATTTGTTATTACGGCTGCAACAAGACAGAATAATGTTGTATTTGACATCAAATAATTCAAAAATGTAAAGTGTACAATTTTTTTATCACAGGAAAATACTATCATATACAATGCGTACGAGTTAAACAATGTTTAGTACAAATATATAATAATAATTGTTTTGGGGTTCGACACCTTTACGCCCCTGGCACATAGTCAAATATTTCNGTTTAGTACAAATATATAATAATAATTGTTTTGGGGTTCGACACCTTTACGCCCCTGGCACATAGTCAAATATTTTCGTAAAACTGCTTCCAATAAGATTGGTCAAATAAAATTTGAAGGTTGTAACATCATCGAAACGTCATCATCGCCGCCATCTTTGTCTAAAAATGTTGAATGACTCTGGTTTTCATCAAACATTTTAAAAATTAGATGGTGTTCTAGAGCTTTATCGACGTTCGATGGGCTTAGCCAATTAGAATTATGCACGACAAAAACGGCCGTTTCCAGCATCACGAAGCATTAAGATGGCGAACAATTGATGAAAACGAAATAAGGTTACGGAGATAATTAATTGATATAGAAGCTCTTTGAGTATGAATGCTATTTTAAGTGATTACTCCACATTGATATTAAGAGCTCAGATGCACTAAATTTCATTGTGCAAGAAAATAAACCTCTACATTCGTTACACATCTTCCTGCAGTGGACTGCACAGAAACACACCATCAGCATCTCACTTTGAAAATAATTTTTAAGTAAACATTCACATTAGTTCCCCCAGTAAAAAAATTTGGCAGTGTGACATATTTTCAAATACATTCACGATTATTTGATCAAATTTATTGAATGTAAAACTTTGGTGTTCGTATTTCGTCTCCAAATTTTATTGTCAAATTATATTTGAAGGTGAAAATTTGACAGTGTGACGGAGGCTTTCAAGCTGTTTTCGGCCTCTTAGGCAGAGAAATTCGGGAGTGGTAAGGACGACACTCCCACGCTCATCAAGTGCGACATCGTCTCTAAGCGCGAGGCTCTGAACTGGCGTGAAGTGTCCTAGTCGCAATGCGTGTACCTATGCGGCTTTCAACGGTGGCACTATCATTTTACTGGTGAAAAGACTGTAGGAAGGTTCAAAGAAGAGCCCTTGAGTAGTTATGTATGTATCTGACGCGTACATTTCAAGATGCAGTGTGTCACAGAGCGGGAGCACCCGCAGGAAACCCCACCACTCCATGACAGTGACTTTCAACTCCCTTTACTTTTATTCCACTCATTTAAGCAAAATGAGTCTTGCCAAAAACCTTCAAGCAGCAGAGTTTAAATAGCAGAGTACAAACAAAAAAAGGCAGTCGCGATAAATTGCTACAATTCACCCATCCCCTGATATGAATTGGAATACAAGATAATTAACCCCCAACATTGTGAGAAATGATTTAAAAAACTGTTAGTTTTCTTTTACTTTATCTCCAAGCTCATTTTGTTTTTTTTAATTTTTCCTCATAAAATTACAAATAGCCAAACAGGCTTTAAAATACGTTACAATTATAATGTGTGTTATGAAAATTACATGAAATTACATTTAATAATGGGCTCCCATAGCAATACATATTTAGCCCAAATATTGTAACATTGCATAATTACAGAGCATTAAAAAAACTTTTCTTAAAATTTTTTCCTATACATGCCCTATAAAATGCCCTCATCAATCATGGCAGGATATGCTTTCTACTAAGTTATAATGTTCTCATCGTGAGGTCCCTTTCCATTCTATCTCCCAAGACGACAGAAAATCCCTTTTATAGTCGGGAAATACATACTTTGGCCAGGGTATTGAGGAACATCTCNTATCTCCCAAGACGACAGAAAATCCCTTTTATAGTCGGGAAATACATACTTTGGCCAGGGTATTGAGGAACATCTCAGAAAATTTTCGTTGTGGTTTGAGTCCAATAACATTCAAATCTTTATGACGTCGAGGAAACCTTGGGCCGTTGCTAGACACCATCCATACACGTTGGATGAAGAGAGGTGTCAGTGGGATGAGGGGTGGGGGCAGCTTCAAGCCTCCACGCCGACAGTCTGCGCTTGCCTGCCAAGCCACGCAGCCGCGTCGGTAACAACGTCCACGAAGACTTTCGTAGAACGATTCACCAAGTAGGTACGCCTCAGCTCCCTCTTCGATCTATTCCCGTGTTACGACGTACAATTTCCTGCGCTGACATTAATGCTGGATGTACGGTGTTCCAGCACCGTCACAAGTGCTTTGAAAAGCCGTTTATAGCTATGTCGCAGTGCTCTGAAATGGAGTTTCTAATGCGAGTGACATCTTTAAAGCACTCAACAGCACGCACTGTAACGCAGTTCAAGCGCCAGTTAGGCGGGAGCCTTAAGGTAGAAGTAGAGTGGCTTTTAATGAAGCATTGACCTCAATGTGCAATATGCAGAACTCATTAAAAAATATAAACTCTACCAAAGTTGTCATAAAAGGACGATTTATGTTGCGTTTGATAGAAAAATGCATACTTTATCAACAGTGTAAAACATTTTGCTAGAATTGNTAAAAGGACGATTTATGTTGCGTTTGATAGAAAAATGCATACTTTATCAACAGTGTAAAACATTTTGCTAGAATTATCTTATTTCATTTTTAAAACAGATATGAGTGTACCTAAAATCAAATATAAAAAGTATTTTAAACATCAGTACCAATAATTGCTTAAATGCAACTATAAAAAGTATTATTATTCCTCTATTTAACCTGAATTTTCTTNAAACATCAGTACCAATAATTGCTTAAATGCAACTATAAAAAGTATTATTATTCCTCTATTTAACCTGAATTTTCTTGCAAAATATGCTGCCTGAAGGGTCCAAAATTGAAAACGCTTAAATTTTAATGTGAAATAGAATATTTTTAATGATAGTTTTAAGCTTCTAAATAAGCAGATTACAGCAAAATATTTTACAGCATCACAAAATATACGGTATGAAATATTATTTCTTACAAAACATGAAACATAATATACTGAAAATTTTGGTAGAATATGTACTACTTTTTAGCGAATTCTGCATGTTGCAAAATCGGGTGCAGTGCTCCCTTACAATTACGCATGAACTACTCGACCAAACCAAGTGTGCATCCAGTGAATATGCGAAATACGCAAGGTGGTGCCGTTGTCCCCTTTTCCTCTTCATTTACTTATCCTCTTTATCCTCCAGGATATGGTAAAGCGATCGACTGCTGGCATCAGGCGTCGCAGTGATCACAAGTTGTGGCACAGTTTCGACTAATTCACGTTGCCGTGTTGATGCTTCCGTGTGGGGTACTGTCCGTAGAAGTTGCTTACATTTATGTCTACAGCTGTACGCATCTAAAGGTATAGAATTTCCCGTAATCGCCACTGTTCTTCCCCTATCCGCAGCTACACAAGCGCTCGAGGCTGTCGACCCACTCTGGCTGCGCACTTGGCTTGGTCGGGTAGTAGCATAAACGAAGAGAGATTTTTGCTGAGTGAGACATGGTGTCGTATTTCAGCCTCCCTCTTAGATANTCGGGTAGTAGCATAAACGAAGAGAGATTTTTGCTGAGTGAGACATGGTGTCGTATTTCAGCCTCCCTCTTAGATAGCAGTGTGCGGTGTAATGGACGTTCTCTCTCTCTTCCCAACGCATGATTTCTGTCGTTAACGCTGTCTTTGTTCCTGCGTGCACTGTTGCCTGATATGTTATCTTTTTGCAGCCTCAAAAAAATATGCCATTTTAGTTGCGTNTCGGGTAGTAGCATAAACGAAGAGAGATTTTTGCTGAGTGAGACATGGTGTCGTATTTCAGCCTCCCTCTTAGATGGCCATGTGCGGTGTAATGGACGTTCTCTCTCTCTTCCCAACGCATGATTTCTGTCGTTAACGCTGCCTTTGTTCCTGCGTGCACTGTTGCCTGATATGTTATCTTTTTGCAGCCTCAAAAAAATATGCCATTTTAGTTGCGTGCGCGCCATGCAATCAAATGATAGCGTTTCTCACAGGTTTCAGTTTCAAAGGAGCCGCTTAGCTTTGCGTCGCGGGGTTGGATTCTCTTAAGAGTTGCCATAGAGGTAAACAGATAAAATACTCTTAATAAGGTCATTTCCTTCGCCACCCATTTGTTACTCTGTCTCCCAGTTACGTCGCGAAGTTGAAGTAATCTAGCAACAGTGCGCTGCGCGCCGTTCCCTCTGTACTGCACTCTAAGAGTGGGACGCTCTTTAGTGTCAGCTTGACGCAGCTGATGAGTATAGACTGTTCGCGGTTTCTTCACCCCATGTATAACGTTTTTGGTTATTTCCTACATATGTAATATATCACAAGCGTTCTATTCTTGCGTTAACATGAATACTTTATTTTATATTAAAGTAAACTTTTACTTATATTTTATATATAAGTAAAACTATTTGACATTAATAATTGATATAAATAAAATTAGAGAGAAAATAAGCGTGTTGGTAATACTTAGTAATAAATAGTTATAATGAAAAATATCGTTACACTGAGTGCGCACGAATGCGGTGCACTGTCCCTTNCCGCTTAGCTTTGCGTCGCGGGGTTGGATTCTCTTAAGAGTTGCCATAGAGGTAAACAGATAAAATACTCTTAATCAGGTCATTTCCTTCGCCACCCATTTGTTACTCGGTCTCCCAGTTACGTCGCGAAGTTGAAGTAATCTGGCAACAGTGCGCTACGCGCCGTTCCCTCTGTACTGCACTCTAAGAGTGGGACGCTCTTTAGTGTCAACTGGACGCAGCTGATGAGTATAGACTGTTCGCGGTTTCTTCACCCCATGTATAACGTTTTTGGTTATTTCCTACATATGTAATATATCACAAGCGTTCTATTCTTGCGTTAACATGAATACTTTATTTTATATTAAAGTAAACTTTTACTTATATTTTGTATATAAGTAAAACTATTTGACATTAATAATTGATATAAATAAAATTAGAGAGAAAATAAGCGTGTTGATAATACTTAGTAATAAATAGTTATAATGAAAAATATCGTTACACTGAGTGCGCACGAATGCGGTGCACTGTCCCTTNTAATACTTAGTAATAAATAGTTATAATGAAAAATATCGTTACACTGAGTGCGCACGAATGCGGTGCACTGTCCCTTTGCTGTAATTTTCAGACATAGTTATGGTAACTTCTACTACAGTTTGGGAAGATGNGACATAGTTATGGTAACTTCTACTACAGTTTGGGAAGATGAATGTTGAATGTTTGGCAACCAAAAATTTTCGCCACTAGGTAAGCGCTAATGTCTCATGTGTACCATTTTTTTTTCTCTATTTTGTACTTTAAAATTTNTGAATGTTGAATGTTTGGCAACCAAAAATTTTCGCCACTAGGTAAGCGCTAATGTCTCATGTGTACCATTTTTTTTCTCTATTTTGTACTTTAAAAATTTTTTTTCTTTTTATTATTCACGTAGCTTAAATTTTTTTTATTAAAAGTTAGCTTTTGTAATACTACACACCTAGCGGCCGAAAATTTCCCTAAACCAAAGTCTCCCATAAGAAATCACGTTTTGTTCCTAAACGGAGTAGAATAAACCTTAACTCGGTTAAGCTTTGTTTGCATGAGGTAAAGGAATATTCTGGAAGTATAATTTTAGCAGGGCATCAGAAAAGTTTGAAGTATTGTCTATTCGCAGTTTCTTCACACTTTATGAATCAAACATTTGAAAAATCACCCCATGTATGGCGTATTTGTTTGTTTAAAAAATATTTCATATATCACAAACCTTTTATACTTCTGTTAACATAAAAGTATCAAATTTTTAGTCAAATTGAACATTTTTCTATTTTTTATTTATAATTTATAATATGTAGTTTATAATTAATGTTAGTAAAAATAGTGAGAAAATGGGTGTGTTGGTAATATCAAGTAAGAAAAAGTTCTTATGCGAAATATTATTACAGTGAGCGCGCACGAAGGAAGGGGATGCATTGTTCCTTTAGTGTAATTTTCTAGACTAGGATAAGCTTCGTTTGCGTGAGGCGGAGGAATATCATCGAAGTAGAACTTTAGCAGGGCTTCAGAAAAATTGGTAAAGGCTGTTCCCAATAAAGTGAGCACTTTTGAAACCATCCTTAGAAAAAAAGTCACTGCACCGACCTGCATATTTTAACGGGCGCACTGCGAGACTCGTGCTCGGTAAAGTTGGTAACGACGGAGGGACAGTAGTTCCACGTCTTAACGTAGAATAGAAAGTTTCAGGTAACCATTTGTAATAACTTAAATTATTTCTTTCGCTTTTTGTTTTTATTTTTATTGCACCCAAGTGTAAAAAAATGGTTGATTTGTGAAATATTTATTTTTCTAATAATTCCCCAGTTTCACTGGCCGACGTATGAATAAAGTGAGGAGGCCCACGACAGGGTTAGTTTTACATAACGCGGAAGAATACACGAAGTGCATATAAGTAGATGATAAGCAGGTCTGTCAAGAGTGCTCGGTTTACCGTGAACAGCCTGTAGTGACGGTGAATGGACTGCAATGTGTGTGCGGGGTGTGTGTGTGTGACGTTGCAGTGCCGAAGGCGTACAAGTCGCCGGAGTTCGTGGAGGAGCTGCGCGCGCTGCTGAGCGAGCAAGGCACGGTGTCGCTGGAGTGCAAGGTGGTCGGGGCGCCGACGCCGGCGCTGCGCTGGTACAAGGACGGCGCCGAGATCAAGGCCGGCGACATGTTCGCGCTGACCGCCGACCCCGGGGACCCCACGTCCCTCGGCACCTACACCTGCGAGGCCGTCAACTGCATGGGCAGCGCGAGTTCCTCGTCGCGGGTGCACGTCGTCGGCAAGGGCAGCAGCGAGGGCGCTCTCCTCCCCGCAGACAGGTACCGCTCTCTAACACACACTGTCGTCATTTACCGGCTGCCGACAGGTACCGCTCTCTACCACACACTGTCGTCATTTACCGGCTGCCGACAGGTACCGCTCTCTAGCACACACTGTCATTTACCGGGTGCCGACAGGTACCGCTGTCTACCACACACTGTCATTTACCGGGTGAGTCACCCGCGCCTATTTTTCCGTACCTATGCAACCCGCACACAAAACCTACCATCTGACACACATTCTAAGAAATTATTCGGAAATTTACCATACCAGTGTATACGCTTAGTGAGAAAGCGGGGATGGTAATTCTTTCCCATATATACTCATTGTGGTGTTCCTACATTTGCTCAGTCGAATGCGTAGGGAAGTTCCCAACTTTGTATAGTAGCGAGGCTAAACATTCCTATATATGGAGCTTGATGTGTGATATAATTTTCATACTGTGTTTACCAGAAATTTTTTACAGCGTAACATCAATATTAGCAGAACACCACACGTGCGTTGTGTCGTCGTCGCCAGCACAGCAAGCGGTGCACGGGTGGTGTTACGTCAGCAATGCGTTGAGAAGCAGCGACTTTTCAAAGAATGAACGTCCGTTTATTGTGTTGCAACAGGTTATTGCGATGTTAACCGAATACTTGGTACGTGACGATTGCGCCCGTAGTGACACACATCTGCCTCGTTTCTTCACGTGACGTACAATTACAGTCGCCGCTTACTGTATTGTCGGAAAGGAATCAACGCACACGTGCTGTGGTTTAGCGAGTCTTTTTTTTTTCCGCTGCTGATTGGTGGAGGCAGACAAGGGCGTCGAATGTTCAGCTAACAGACGAGGCGCCGTAGCGAGTACGCACACGGTACGGGACTCGGCTACACAAGAAAAATTTATTCTACAGCGGAGGCGATGTTAGACGGGCACAAGTATGTGCGGGTTGCATATACACGAAACAATAGGCGCTGGCGACCCACCCGATATGTATATACACGTTAAACCATGGACTAGGGAGGGTTTTTGTCAACTAAAGTGAAGTTATTTAGGTACACCGAGTAGGGCTTTAATTGAAGTAGTTAGGTATTTGGGCTTAACGTATCGTGGGCAGCGAGGTCATTAAAGACGGAGCAAGTTGCTCAGAGAAGCAGGAACGGAGAAGGAATCGGTCATGACCTGTAGCAAGGAACGATCCCTACATTAGCCTGGAGTGATTTCGGGAAACCATGGAAAAACCCAAAATCAGGATGGCCGGATCGGGATTCAAACCCCGGTCCTCCCGAATGCGAAGTTTAATCACTCTGCCACCTCGCTCTGTGACTTTTATTGATTAAACGAAGCTAGGATATACCGGATTTTCGGAAACTCAATGCCCAAACGCCACACATAGTTTCTTTAGACCAATAGTAGCACAACACAAAAGCACTGTACACTTATAACCGGAAACGTATTTTTATATAATTTAATTGTATCCATATTTGCGGCGTACAATGCTTGGAGAACAAGGTTGTGCGATCATGTGTACAAGGCGAGTTGCATGATCGAATAGCCTGGTTCTGCAGGCGTTGTTCACAGCAACTTTGAGCACAATTATTCAATATAAAATTACGTTTAAACACAAGTATGTAGGGTGTTTTTTGTTATTATTGGTCCAAAGGAACTATGTCTGGAGTTAGGGCACTGAGTTTCCGAACATCCGGTATATAAGTTATTGGCGAGGGAGGTTCTAATAGTTCTTTAGACATTTCCAATATATGACTAACCTGACTGACATCATTGCCGTAGGCTGAATGTTGTGTCGGGGAGCGACGAGCCGCGAGATGTGCGTCCTCAAGACAGACCTCGTTTAATAGGTCGCCAACCGTTATATAGTTTCTTGGTGGCGTCATTTTCCCGAATGCGGTGTTGCTGTGATGGGAAATCCTCTGGCTCTTCTGTGCTATGCTTCACAAACTATAATTCTTGTAATGTGTTTCGTATTCTTCGCCTGGCCGGGATATCGATGCGTCGCTGCAGTTCGTTTGCCTTGTCCGCGTTTACTGAAGCCTAACAACACCCCTTCCCTTCTTAGCAGACATTTAGGCCCCTGTGTCACGTTGTTAAATTTTCTCCTTCCAATAAATGTGAAATAAATTTGGTCAAATAGTCATGGACGTGTTTGAAAATATGTCACGTTCTGTAAAGGAAAATTGTGGTATCCTTCCTTCACTGTAGTGGCAGTTTTAAACCTATACCTCGTATGAAAATAGTGTCACATATCAAGCTGTACAGCGTCGTTACTATACAAAGTTAGGATCTTCCATATGTACTTGATACTTTTATGAGCAACGTGGGAACGCTATCACAGATGTACGGCTAAAGAACTCCGCCATTCGTTCTTTCACATGTGGGAATCGTGCCGAACGATACCGCTGATCGGAGGGGTTTCTCGGGGAATAATCCGGTTCCCCGCTCTTGCATTCTGGCGCTGCTCCATACTCACCTCGCTTCACCCTCATCGGCTCTCAAGACCTCGATGTTAAGAGCCGCCCAAATCTCTCCACTCTACCCCCACTCTTTCTTGCTATAAGTATACACTGATGTAATAAATTAGCAAAATATTTCTTAGAGTTTTTTAATAGACAGATGTAGTATGAATTTTACTGAAACATAATTTTCAAAACGGANTAGCAAAATATTTCTTAGAGTTTTTTAATAGACAGATGTAGTATGAATTTTACTGAAACATAATTTTCAAAACGGGATTATGCTTTTGTGTTACTATACATTTCATTACAGGAACGATCACTAATACATTTGTGATATAATCTCAGTTTTAAACTAAATTTTAAACTTAATAATTACGTATATTTTTCTACGCAACGTTAATCGTTGCCTACAATTTTTTTATTATTTTTGTTTAGTAGGGGAGACTGGGTACGGTTGTAACAATTTTGCTTTGATCGCTCTTATCATTGCCATTCTGGCTGTAAACAACAAATAAGTCGCTTGACATAGAACAGTACTCATTTGTCTTCAAATTTATATAAAACTGATAGGCCCAGATGCAGTAGTTGCCAGACAGGAGACATTTCACAAAACGAGTGCCACTGTTACAACTGACCCCACACCAAGGGCGGTTGTAACAGTGGTGGGGGTCAGTTGAAACATACACAAATAACACACAATGCACGCATTTCAANGGTTGTAACAGTGGTGGGGGTCAGTTGAAACATACACAAATAACACACAATGCACGCATTTCAATCATTTTTATTACTAATAAATCACTTGTGAGTACTTTTACATTATTTAAGGNTAGCAAAATATTTCTTAGAGTTTTTTAATAGACAGATGTAGTATGAATTTTACTGAAACATAATTTTCAAAACGGAATTATGCTTTTGTGTTACTATACATTTCATTACAGGAACGATCACTAATACATTTGTGATATAATCTCAGTTTTAAACTAAATTTAAAACTTAATAATTACGTATATTTTTCTACGCAATGTTAATCGTTGCCTACAATTTTTTTATTATTTTTGTTTAGTAGGGGAGACTGGGTACGGTTGTAACAATTTTGCTTTGATCGCTCTTATCATTGCCATTCTGGCTGTAAACAACAAATAAGTCGCTTGACATAGAAGAGTGCTCATTTGTCTTTCGAATTTATTTTAAACTGATAGGCCTAGATGCAGTAGTTGCCAGACAGGAGACATTTCACAAAACGAGTGCCACTGTTACAACTGACCCCACACCAAGGGCGGTTGTAACAGTGGTGGGGGTCAGTTGAAACATACACAAATAACACACAATGCACGCATTTCAATCATTTTTATTACTAATAAATCACTTGTGAGTACTTTTACATTATTTAAGATTAATGTGGCACCATTTTAGTAACATTTTAAACAGTCTTCTTTAATCACTTCATAAAATTTAGCATTTTCAAGTTAACGTCGTATTTAAAAACAATCTGAAGCTAGTAAAATAGTATCTAATCAAACAAAACAACTTCTAAATGGAGGTATCTTTAAGTTGTATTTAATAGCGAGTTCAAATGCTAACTTTCTTACCTCTTTAGTAGAAAGACCGAAGTATATATCTGCACAACGGATGAGGTATTTGGCGAGTAGATGTTCTTGATCTTCCGAAAGACTCTGTTATGAGATACATATCCCATACTAACATTTTCTGCCTCAGCACCTTCGTTCGTGGCATCTCTCTTTCGTATGTATCGTAGCAGAGAGACGTGGTTAACTCTGTAGATCTCTGCTGCTCGTCTCAAAGAACTCCCACTGTTAACTTCGTCGTATGCATCCTTGTAACGTGATATGTCGCTTACACCTCTCTATGTCTTCCTGACACGTTTCCTGGTCATCTACAATGTAAAACAAAAATATTACTAATTTTACAACCGTACCCACAAAAAAATGTCACAACCGTACCAGCTCCCCCCCCCCTTTTTTTTCCCCCAATGTGCCAGTGAAACTGTCTCAGAGGCGAGAGAAAATAACCTACACAAAAACTAATTACTGTTTACCTACCTCTTAAGTCCACCAATTACCTAGGAAAAATCTCAAAACGTAAATTATAATAGTAACGAAGCAACTCGAGAAAGAAATCGATTAAAAATATTTACTATTGGTTGACAAAACATTATAGGTCCCTCTACAAGCGAACAAAGCGCGCGGAGGGCGACGCAACACTGCCGACAGGTCCGTACAGGCAAACCACGTGTCTTTCCCCTTGTACCCCTCACCATCCGTGGATATTTTTGCGAATATTCGAGTTGTTACAACCTCACCTTGTTAAAACCGTATCCAGTCTCCCCTATGCACTTTAAACAGCATGCTCGTCCTGATAGATATTAAATATAGGTGTTAATCATCTCCATAATCTTATTTCGTTCCTAGATGACATTTTATAATTTATTGCCGTCGGAAGTAACCAATTTATAATACGCACGAGTCTGATTGGTTGAACTCGTCAAACACCAAGACATTTTAAAACAGATCCTATGCACAACATATTTATTGAAAACTGGATACATTGAGCTTATTAAGATAAATATGGCGGTGTTTATGACGTTTTAGTGATGTTACAACCTTCCAAGTTTATATGACCAAATTTATTGGATGTTTGACGGAAAAATTTTGTTAGTATGATAGGGGCTTTAGGCCACTTAATCCGTGCCTTTTTTAAGTGGCCTTTCCACTGGTGAGTGTTTGTATGAGCATAGTGACGTCACAAGCTCGCAAGTACTAACAATACTTTTATACCGACACCTGAAACCAGAGTTTCGGTAACCTGGGTTTCGGAAAACAGAGTTTGTATACGGTATAAACTCCGCCAAAGTGAGGTTTCACCGCATCACGAAACCGAGGTTTGTTTCGCGTCGAATCTTAGGTTTCGTTCGCGGTATGAACAACGAAACTTCGGTTTCGTTTGTAAATATGGTATGGAATGTACAACTCGGATATGTTGAAGTGAAAGACAAGATGTTTAGTTGGTTAAAAATAATGAGTGTAAATGAAGAATGATTATATACTTTTGCTGTAGGTACTGAACATATCTAATGGATAATAAATATGTTGCATATTAAAAAAAAAGTTATGAAATACTATTTTTAATTATGTTTTACCAAGTAATGTATGCAACTTTAAATAACTTTTTTGTCATATTTATGATTTTCTGTAAAATATATTTTTTTCCTATCGCCATTACAAGAAGGATTAATTTTTTTCTCCCATTGTTTTGTTACTAGTGATTTCTTGCATAAAACAACACACGAAACACAAGTTTCCAAAACGGAGTTTCGTATTACGGTATAAACACTTCCTTAAAACCTTGGTTCGGAAAGTTTGGTTTCCGAAACTGAGGTTTCGGCTAACGGTATAAACGTACTGAATATCCATCTTGTCACGATCCGGCCTTTCCCACTATACGTCAGAATTACGCAGGACCAGTTTGCCCGAGGAAGCTCGCTCAAGATCGTGGCGGAAGGAGCGTTTTTGTTACGTACAATTTCCGGAAGTGCTCTCGTGGGAATGTCCGGCCTTTCTGTGCGGGCAGCTGTTTTTACTGCCCGTCTCTTTCCAGTTCGAACGCTGTTTGCTGGGTCGGCCTCTTTGCTCTATTGCCCCGACCATGTCTGATAGGTAACAGACAAGGGTTTCCCACAGTCCGCTGATGGAACCTCGTGAAAACTCGGCTGCCTGGTTATCTTCTGCGAGGGAACGCTTCGTGTTACAACCGTGCTGTTCCCATGCGTTGCCATTAGCACGTCCAAACATGAAATGGACGTCGGCCATATTTTCGTTAGGAAATGTGCGTGGAACCATGCCAGCCATGACAGCTGCTTCAAATGCTGCTACGAGTGCACACCGCTGTTGACATTCAATGTGAGGGCTGGTACCTGGAACATAAGGCATTCACAACGTTGCAATGACGCAATAGTTGCACACGCGCGTGCGTCATATCACGGAAACGATTGATTCCCGGAGTTATGCTTATTACGACTTTTGTCATTATTTCACCGCCCCTGCAGGTTTTACCTACAATATTGGTAATTAATGTTTTCTCAATTAACGATTTTCGTAAAGGGGCGCGATTCAAATAGCACCAGTGAGTCAGTAAGTTGAGTTTTATGAAACCGCGAAGTCTTGGGCGAGAGAAAGACGCGTGTTATACCATATAGGTTTGGGCTACTATAGGTTGTTCACAGTAAAGTGAGAACTTTTGAGGCTCTAGTTACTTTTTACTTTCAGCTATTTTCCTATCCTTTAACCGCCTTTTTAAATAAATAATTCCATGCAAGTAATAAACACCGTGTGTATATTCCACCGGAATCTGAAGTTAACTTGTAAGGCTACAGTAAAATATATTTGTTGACTATTATTCCAAATGAGAGGGCTTTCAAAAGTGCTCACTTTACCGTGAATAGCATTTATTGCTCATAACCCGCACTCCAATTATTCTTTGGTATAAAAGGCGTCACTTCCGCCCGTATATTCCTATACAATAATTGTCTGTTTTAGTGAGCTCTACCACCCCTCAATGTTTGTCCCATGATTTTAGAATAATCCTCTATACTTTAAACCGATCTAATTTTTACGTGAAAATAAGTCTTGATGATTTTTACACATTTGTGCTGGAGGAAAATTTTGTTTACTAAATGGGCTTGGAGCTTTGCAAACAATCTACGAGCACGTGTCATTTTATTATAACGTACTATAATTGGAACAACTCTCTGTAAAAAGGTTGTTTTATTAAATTTTTTAAAATGTTTTTGTAGGCATTTAAGGTGTAAGAAAAACTTGTTGACAGAAGGAACGTTAATGGACTTACACACAGGTGAAGACAAATGATTTCTTTTTGTTTTGTTGGCAGCATGAGACCAGCAGGGCCCGCTCCGGTGTACGTCCAAGAGTTGCGTAACCAGAAGGTCAAGATTGGAGACACAGTGACGCTTGCTTGCCAAGGTATATATATATATAACCTAGAGGGTGACAACTGGGAAACGAGCTCGCTAGACGCGTCACGAATCAATTTAGCTCGTCACTTACCTGTGTGTGACGTATCAATGTCACAGCGTTCACTAACATTTAACCATAACTTCGTACGCTGCAGTAACTACTTACATTGCTAAATCGAAACAGTTAAAAACTGCTTCTAATCAGCGAATTTTACTGCAGATCTTTTGAAGCTGCTCCATTTGAACACGTAAAATTCTACTGATTATTTTGGTTGCTGATATTCACTCATTAAATAGTGAATTATACTGATTCATAGTGAATTGCACTGACCTGGTGGTGAAACCTCAGTGCATTCAACTGATTCGCCAGTAAATAACAGCTCATCAACTGAACATTCAGTAGAATAATTATTGTTATTGAAATCACTGATTCAGAGATTTAGAGTGATTGCGAAAAACAGAAAACGTGTAAATACTTGATGGATGCATAGGGAACATAAGTGCTGGTATCGTTATTATTTCAGAAATTTGTTAATTTCGTAAAATTATTTCTAAGGCAAATTATTGTTCTATCTTGTGAACTGGCTGGGAAAGTGATTTGAACAGTAACTGAACGCCGAGAGGTCGATACGCAGGCTCATGAAATACGTTTAACATTTGTTTATTTACTGGTTAGGCTAACATACTTCAATGTTGGAATAAACTGAAAGGTAAGCCCTTGCCTATCCAGGCCTACCTCAGCGCCGAACAAAGTAAGACATTTACAGTGGAATTTTAAGTTTTAGGTCTTTCTTTTTCAGTACTCGTCACTTTAAGGGTTAGAACCAACGGGGCGTTAAGGTCGACGCCAGTCGGCACATATTTTTCCTTATCGCGTGTGTTTGTGTTCGAACTGCTCAATTAACGAGCAGTGTTTTCATCTTGCAACGTGCCACAGTGAAAAGTCTGCAGCTAATTTCAATGCAGTTTTATATCCAAGTTTTGCGTAGGGGTATCCTATTTAATTATTTTCAGATGCAGTTACAGCAGCCTAAAAAGGTCACTTCCCTATATTTTCAGACTCGGAAAAAGTGATGTGCCCCCTCCCATCCTTCATGCTAAATACTTGTGTGTTATTTTCGTATATAAACATGTTAAGAACTGTGTNGTTGGTTGATTTAAAAAACAAGCTCCTAGGACCCTGCAGCATAATTCATACACCAAACAACATGTAGGCATTAATTAATACATTTGTAATGCTTTTGAGAGAAATTGAACTGCTCATAAAATCGAACGTATAGGCTGCTCAGGGTAAACTGAGTACTTTTGAAAGCCCTGCATAATATCTCCTTTTCTATACGTTGCGTATTCTTTTGCCATTTGTACATTAACATTGTCACGGGCGTACTGACTTTATTCATGCGTAGCTCAAGTGAAACCGTGAAATTATAAGAAAAGGAAATATTTTACAAAAAGTGGGAATTCTTACACTTACAAGCATTAAAAAAATACAGAAAATAAAATTAATAATTTCAGTATTCAAAAGCATTCGCCTAATTACTTAAAGTGAACATTAGAATTTGGAACTACTTTCTCTTGGTCGTTACCAACTTTAATATGCGCTTGCCAGTCCAGCGTACCTGTCAAAATACCTGCAGGTAGAGGCTGAGACTCTCTTTAATATATATATATATTTTTTTCAAAAGTATTTCAAGGAACCATGAGCAGCGTTTATTAAAGCTTCAAGCTGTACTTTTTTTTTTTTTAGTTTAAAGTCGCTTCGTTTGATGTCACACATATATGAGCCAGATCTCGACCCGTATAACGACGACGCTTTTTGTTTTTCAGGCGCAGGTGGGGCTGGGACTAGCTTCAAATTATTATTACGTTACGCTCTCCTATGAGCCAACTGTGGGGCAGGCAGCCAGTTGACACACTTAGCCGCACAGCAGGAATACAATTATAGATAGATGAAAAAGCTGGATGTTGAGGAGTGCTGTAAGCAAAGCCCCATATAAAATAAATAAGTGCCCGTGGACATTATCGCACCGCGTGACCAATGCCAATGAAGTCATATCAACACACGGAAGAATTTGGCACTTAGCGGTTGTGTTGTCTGAAAGTTAGTTTTCCAAATTGACAAGAGATTGTAAGGAAAAGTTAACATGCAGGTTTAACGTCGTGACCTACTTTCGTGAATCGTTTTTCTTTAAAAACTTTGATTTTTAGACTCACTGAAAGGTAATTGATATATTGCAAGTAATTTTAAAAATATTAAAATTTACGCTAAGTTTTGCCGAATAATGAGGAACGAAATTTATATTTATATTTCAGCTGATAAAGTTTATTTAATGATCTTTCAGTATTTTTTTCAACATAACACTGGCTTAAGATATTATACAAATTTCAGAAAGTTTGAAACTTTTTACTGTGTTTCTTTTTTTAAATTACGGCTTGTGTGAAAACGTACAAAATCACCAAAATCTTCTTTTCCTTCTCTCTACTTTGTAAAAACTTAAGTTGGCTAATAACTGTGTTATGAAATGGTTTATCTACATCATGGGAGATTTGGAAATGACAATACCTCAGAGGATCGCACGCAACAATCCACTTATCTTTTTTGTCTTAACACCTGCATGCGATAGCGCAGTTGTACACGAGCCCTACCTAGAATCAAAGGAGAATTGTTCTAACACAATTGAGATATGCATGTGCTAAAGATGATACTCGCTGAAACATATAAGTGTAAGAATAGTTGACCAATATAGACGTAAAAATTACTTTGCTATTGTGATTTCTGGACTTCACTTGCATCGAGCTTCTGAAACAGAAAATTTTTATGTAGTGCTGCTGTTTCAGCTCTTAAATTTTCTCTGTACGCTTGGTTTCACGTCATACAGCTTCGCAGACTGAGTTATCGGCATAACGACAGTATGCTGCCTGATTGGATGGATTGAATGCGTATGTTGAGACTAGATTCACCATAGACTGTTCGCGGTAAACTGAGCACTTTTGAAATCCCTGTTTAAGGTCTTCCTGCATGCATATTGTGTATTCTTTCAATGCATGTAAAATTAACCTTGCCATGGACGAGCCTTTATTGAAATGTCGGTAAAGTGAAAGTGTGAAATTATCAGAAAAGTTGATATTTTCCAAATTTGCTGCTTCTTGCACTTTTAATGAAACGTTACGACGTGGAACTGCTTTCCCTCCGTCGTTACCAACATAACTGGGCGGGTGGCAGTCGGCGTGCCCGTTAAAATAATGCAGGTGGAGGGCAGTTAGATTTCTCATAAGTCGATTTCGAAAGTGCTGAATGAACCGCGAGCTAGCTGAGTGGTGACCGCGAGTTTCGAGCGGGCTGTCGTCGTGTGTTGTCAGTGGCGGTGCCGCCGTGGCCGCTGAGCATAGCGTGGTACAACAAGGAGGGGCGCGTCGAGCCGTCGGACAAGTACCGCCTGCACGAGGACGGCCTGGGAGGGTACGAGCTGGAGATGACCGCCTGCGAGGCTGCGGACGACGGCGAGTGGAAGTGCGTCGCCGCCAGCGCGCTGGGCGTTCGTAGCGTGACCCGCTGTGATCTCTCCGTGTCCTGTGAGTACCTCCTACCTCACTCTCTTTGTTTGCCTACTCTCCCAGGATAGACAGCTTTACTTCATTTGCCTACCCCGCTTTACTAGAATTGACGACCTTGCTTCATTGGCCTGCTCTCCTAGGGTAGACAGCTTTACTTTACTAGAACAGACGACATTACGTTATTGGCCTAATCTTATAGGGTTGACAGATACATAAACTGTAATAGTAAGATAGACATCCTTACTTTATTGGCCTGATCTCTCTGGAAAGACAGGTTTGCATTGTTGTACGTAAACCCACGTTGAAAAATTTTAAACGTACGTAAATTTTTTAAATCTTATGATGACAGTAACTTGGTCCATAAGTAAACCTTCGTAAATGCACAAAAACAGCGAATTTACAAACTTCTCTGTTGGCGAGTGGTGTATTAATCCGAGCGTCGAAGTGTTTAACAGTGTGGCATCCTGTCATTCTTCATTGGCATATTATTTTCATTAAATAATTTTGCATCGTTTTTGCATGCATTGTAAGTAGTCACAGTTTAACCACATATTTTTAAGAATAACATAATCTCGAAAATATTATTGTTTTATATTTTAAGGATTTTGCCTAGTTAACATTTAATGGTACGCTACTATAAAANCCTAGTTAACATTTAACGGTACGCCACTATAAAATAAACTCAAGGTAACGAGGGCGCGATTTCGTTAGAGGTAAACTACTTGATTGTGAACCTCAGCGGTACTAGTTTTGAATCCTGGCAACAAATACCGAGTACTTTTTCTTTATTTTCACAACTCTCTTTGACATTCAACACAAAAGTCGTTTCTGATTGCATGGCAAAAGTAACAACTTAAGTCCACTGCTAAACGTCTACGTGTATCATTGGCCTGATTTTATCTGAAAGAGGCTAATGAAAGTAAGTTCACGCTTGCGAGTACACGTAGATATGGGCATAGGTGTGCGTGAAGATGGGAATACATGTACGTGGTTGTGCGTGGGTGCATTCGGATATATATACACTGAGTAGCCAAATTATTATGACTACCCCCTCAATACAATGTTGGCCCACCTTTTGCCCTTAATGCTGCATGAATTCGTCTTGGCATGGACTCTATGAGATGTTGGTAGGAGGTATGAGGAATCTGAGACCATATCCGATGAACTGCACTTTCCAATTCCTTAAGATTTTATGGTAGTGGATCCAGCTGCCTGGTGCCCCGTTTGATCTCATCCCACAGATTCTCAATTGGATTGAGATCGGTGATTGTGCAGGCCAACTAAGCAAGGTAAAGTCTCTGTCATGCTCTTCGAACCATCTGCGGAAAATGCCAGCTTTATGACAGGGAGCATTTTCCTGCTGGAAGTATCCATCCCCGGGAGGGTACACCATTAATATACGGTGTAATGTGCGGCAAACAGTTCGTTCAGAGACCTTCGCAGTTGCCTCTTGATTAAGATTCCCCACAATTTGACGTATTGTTGCTCTTATGTTGGACTGGACAACTCTGGCAAGTCTCCTTTCAGATCGAGCATTCAGTAACCTGTGACGACCACAAGCCTGACGTTGAGACCCGGTTTTCTGCTTTGGTAGTCCACTCTCTGTAAACATTAATAACTGCTGCTCTCCAACACTTCACAAGTGCAGCCATTTTGCTGATACTGATTCCGACGCTTCGGGCGCCTACAATCATCCCGCATTCAAAAGCAGTTAAATCGCGTTTTTTGCCCATTTCTTCTCAAGCAACACAGTGCAATTGATGCTTCACTTGTTCTGCATTCCCTTTTTTATAGCTATCTCGTTCTCTAGCGGCAACAACGTGAAGTTATGGCCGATCTGAATATAAGTGTCAAGTGGTCATAATAATTTGGCCACTCAGTGTATAGTTATGTGCATAAGTGTGTGTGGGCGTGTGTAGTCGTGCAAGTGAGTGCCGAAGTACCTACATATGCCGACACTAGTGCACTACGCACTTGTTCCCACTATTGTGATAAGATAACTGTTATAGTATCACATGTTAATATGTACATCCCCGAATCGTTTAAACACTGTACAGGAAGAAATATTGTCTGTGATGTTTATGAGTTGAAAATTTACCGAACTTAGTACACCTATAGAGAAAGCAATCTTCTATTATCCTTCTTATTCGGAGGATTATTTGCACGAATTATGTTGGAATTTTATCACTTTTTCTTATTTTATGGACATAATGTTGAACGTATAGCATTTCAAATGGCATATCAAAACATTTTAAGAAAATACATATTCAGGCCGGAAACAGCTAATTTAAGTGATGAATGTTAAGATATATTGGATAAAATTGTCAATAATGTCGAAAAGATTTTTACTTAAAAAAGCATCTCTCAAGCATATTCCAAAGTTTCTTATATTTGTGTACTTCTAATTGCTAAATTACAAGGTACAGTTTAAATATAACTCGTTCATGTCCAAGTTGTGAATTTTAAATTTTTGGTTACTTTGATATAAAAACTTTTCTTTCCTATGAATATGGCACAGTCGTTAACAGCTCTGTATGATATCCTGTAAAAAATTGTAACCGATAATATTTCTGTGTGACTTCCCACGTTCCTGTAAAAGATTGCAAAATATTGGAAAATAAAGATGAATCACCTCTTTGTAAAAAAGGACACTGTGAACATTATATAAATTACAGTAACTTTTTTAATTCCTCAGTTAAAGTGAAAATTGCCATTCAAAAAAGAAAGAATAAATAATGGATATTACTGGAAATTATTAATACACAGTAAAATAGATAAGCTAGGACGGGATATAAAAATAACTAAAAGTAAAATTGTTCTATAAACTAGGCGAGCGGTGACATAAAACCAAAAAATGTTTCTCGTTGAATAAATCTGGACATTTCCGTTTTTAACGAGTCTTTTTAGAGTGTATCTAAGCAAAGTGCGTACGAAAAAAAAAGTGCGGCCAGTTCTTCCAGCAGTTTCTAATATTCTCTCCATGCTGTGGGTGTGCTTCATTTCTGTTTCCAGAAGTGTCAGTTGTAAGGCAGTGAGTGTTCCTTCCACTAAAGGACCTTGTTTGCGGGGTTGGCATTGCAGACCCGAAGACGTACCGCAAGCCGCGCTTCCTGGAGAGTCTCAAGGNGCATAGGTGTGCGTGAAGATGGGAATACATGTACGTGGTTGTGCGTGGGTGCATTCGGATATATATACACTGAGTGGCCAAATTATTATGACTACCCCCTCAATACAATGTTGGCCCACATTTTGCCCTTAATGCTGCATGAATTCGTCTTGGCATGGACTCTATGAGATGTTGGTAGGAGGTATGAGGAATCTGAGACCATATCCGATGAACTGCACTTTCCAATTCCTTAAGATTTTATGGTAGTGGATCCAGCTGCCTAGTGCCCCGTTTGATCTCATCCCACAGATTCTCAATTGGATGGAATTGAGATCGGTGATTGTGCAGGCCAACTAAGCAAGGTAAAGTCTCTGTCATGCTCTTCGAACCATCTGCGGAAAATGCCAGCTTTATGACAGGGAGCATTTTCCTGCTGGAAGTATCCATCCCCGGGAGGGTACACCATTAATATACGGTGTAATGTGCGGCAAACAGTTCGTTCAGAGACCTTCGCAGTTGCCTCTTGATTAAGATTCCCCACAATTTGACGTATTGTTGCTCTTATGTTGGACTGGACAACTCTGGCAAGTCTCCTTTCAGATCGAGCATTCAGTAACCTGTGACGACCACAAGCCTGACGTTGAGACCCGGTTTTCTGCTTTGGTAGTCCACTCTCTGTAAACATTAATAACTGCTGCTCTCCAACACTTCACAAGTGCAGCCATTTTGCTGATACTGATTCCGACGCTTCGGGCGCCTACAATCATCCCGCATTCAAANAACACTTCACAAGTGCAGCCATTTTGCTGATACTGATTCCGACGCTTCGGGCGCCTACAATCATCCCGCATTCAAGAGCAGTTAAATCGCGTTTTTGCCCATTTCTTCTCAAGCAACACAGTGCAATTGATGCTTCACTTGATCTGCATTCCCTTTTTTTTTAGCTATCTCGATCTCTAGCGGCAACAACGTGAAGTTATGGCCGATCTGAATATAAGTGTCAAGTGGTCATAATAATTTGGCCACTCAGTGTATAGTTATGTGCATAAGTGTGTGTGGGCGTGTGTAGTCGTGCAAGTGAGTGCCGAAGTACCTACATATGCCGACACTAGTGCACTACGCACTTGTTCCCACTATTGTGATAAGATAACTGTTATGGTATCACATGTTAATATGCACATCCCCGAATCGTTTAAACACTGTACAGGAAGAAATATTGTCTGTGATGTTTATGAGTTGAAAATTTACCGAACTTAGTACACCTATAGAGAAAGCAATCTTCTATTATCCTTCTTATTCGGAGGATTATTTGCACGAATTATGTTGGAATTTTTTCACTTTTTCTTATTTTATGGAAATAATGTTGAACGTATAGCATTTCAAATGGCATATCAAAACATTTTAAGAAAATACATATTCAGGCCGGAAACCGCTAATTTAAGTGATGAATGTTAAGATACATTGGATAAAATTGTCAATAATGTCGAAAAGATTTTTACTTAAAAAAGCATTTCTCAAGCATATTCCAAAGTTTCTTATATTTGTGTACTTCTAATTGCTAAATTACAAGGTACAGTTATATCTCGTTCATGTCCAAGTTGTGAATTTTAAATTTTTGGTTACTTTGATATAAAAACTTTTCTTTCCTATGAATATGGCACAGTCGTTAACAGCTCTGTATGATATCCTGTAAAAAATTGTAACCGATAATATTTCTGTGTGACTTCCCACGTTCCTGTAAAAGATTGCAAAATATTGGAAAATAAAGATGAATCACCTCTTTGTAAAAAAGGACACTGTGAACATTATATAAATTACAGTAACTTTTTTAATTCCTCAGTTAAAGTGAAAATTGCCATTCAAAAAAGAAAGAATAAATAATGGATATTACTGGAAATTATTAATACACAGTAAAATAGATAAGCTAGGACGGGATATAAAAATAACTAAAAGTAAAATTGTTCTATAAACTAGGCGAGCGGTGACATAAAACCAAAAAATGTTTCTCGTTGAATAAATCTGGACATTTCCGTTTTTAACGAGTCTTTTTAGAGTGTATCTAAGCAAAGTGCGTACGAAAAAAAAAGTGCGGCCAGTTCTTCCAGCACTTTATAATATTCTCTCAATTCTGTGCGTGTGCTTCATTTCTGCTTCCAGAAGTGTCAGTTGTAAGGCAGTGTTCCTTCCACTAAAGGACCTTGTTTGCGGGGTTGGCATTGCAGACCCGAAGACGTACCGCAAGCCGCGCTTCCTGGAGAGTCTCAAGGCCATCCTGACGGAGGAAGGCCTCGTGTCCTTCGAGTGCAAGGTGGTGGGCTTCCCCACGCCGCAGCTCAGGTGGTTCAAGGACGGCCAGGAGCTGAGGCCGGGCGACGTCTACCAGCTCACCGGCACCAACTCCCTAGGTGAAGTCTTGTTATACCTGCACGTTACTTCCACCTTCAGTCCGGCGCTGTTTAGGCGTCCGCCTACCTGAAGCTATTTCCCGCATTTGATGCCGAGAAGCGCGGGAGCGATAAGAGCTACACTCTTACTCGCATCAAGTGCGCCATCGCCACTAAGCGAAAGGCTCTGTGTACAATGTTCTCGCCGTGCTACGTGTACCTATGGAACTTGAAGCGGCAGTCTTATAATTTCATTAATGAAAAGTCTGTGGCAAGTTCCAATGTAGAGCCCCTAAGTAATCCTGTTTATATCCGACGCGTATATTGGAAGATACAGTGCTTTTAAAAGCCGTTTTTAGGTGTGCCGGAGTGCTCTGAGCACATTGGACGCACGTTTAGGATTTTTGTGGGAAAAAAACGTGTATTTCAAACACACTGCAATGCAGTTCAGATGCCAGGTAGGCGGACTTCCTTACGAGCCAACTTTCCTGCACTTAGAACAACCTGTGGATTACATTTAGTCTGGATAATTGCTGAGGTGAGATGAAATTGGGGGGTGGAGCAGCGCCGAAATGGATACGTACGGGAGGAAAGTGTTGCCCTGAGAAAATGTCTTATATCACAGTAGTGCACTCATGCCCTGCATTGTACTGTAAACTATACACTTTAAGAATCCCCTGTGGAAATGGGACAGAACCGTGAACCTAAATAACTGGATGCTAGTTTCCAGCCACTGACCAACTTGAACAACTGAGGGTACTCAGTTTCCATTACTGCGGAGAAAAAAAAACATTTATCGTTGAAATTTCTGAGCGTTGATGTATCAAGTTTTAAAACCTTCAGATTATTTTACTTTTACATGTACCAAGTNTGAAAAGTCTGTGGCAAGTTCCAATGTAGAGCCCCTAAGTAATCCTGGGATTCCGAGATAGGTCATGACCCCCATTCCGTTTCCCATGCTCCAGTTATTTATGGTATTTAAAACGTATTAAAGGGAAAGTTTTTCTCTCATTAACTCATAAGGTAATTTTACTAACAATAAAATTTTGCTACAGCAATTAATATATGCCTTACAATTGTATAATTAGTGGATACACTATTATCTTTTATTCTATAATTTACAATTACTCCGGTAAGACATTCCTGGCAACACCACTGCCTGGAAGAGACGCATTTTATTCAATCTGTCTACAGTATTTTATGGCCAATAAAGAGGCGCTTGAAAATAAATATTATGTACGAAGGTGATTTTTAATATATGTGATGTTTGTATAGCTAAAAGAGAAATATGTGCGAGGGGCAGGCATGTTGAAATTCAAAACTCTCCCCTCTCCAAAACAAATTAGCCGGTCACTAGGGAAGTGTTTCGAAATATGACAATATAGGTTGCGCATGGTAAACTGAGCACTTCTGAAAAGCCCTGCTTAAGATCTACTTGTGTACACAATGCGTATTTTTCCACAATAGGTATTGCATGTAAAATTAACATTGCCACGAACCTGATAATTATGCATGCGTCGGTTAAGCGAAACTGTGAAATTATTATAAAAGTAAAATTTTACCGATTTGCTTATTCTTACACTTTTGTTCATTAGATTTTCTTGTAACATTACAGCTGAAAAATTGTATATTTACGACACGTTGTTTTATAATAAATACAAAATTGATTATGTTGCTGATTGTGTATGGTACAAATTGCTGGTTAAAATGTAAAATTGGTTTTACATAGTCCACTCTAAGATTTTGTGAAATGTATTCTAATTTATTTGTAGTGTTATAAACATATATCTGGCAAGTGGTTCCCAAAGAATTCCTTGCACAAATATAAGAAAAATGTTTTACACAATGACTGGCTGAAAGAGGTTGTTTACATGTCGCAGGATCGTACTCGTGCATCGCGCGCAACTGCATGGGCGAGGCGACGAGCTCGGCGGACCTCACCGTCGAGGACATCCAGAACCAATTGAACGAGGAGGAGCGCCTGCAGCTCTTCTCGCACGGCAAGCCGCCCAAGATCGTGTCCGGCCTCAAGAGCTGCGAGGCGCGCATCAACGACGACTTCCGCTTCACCGTGCAAGGTGAGAGAGTGTGGAGAGGTTTGGGTGGCTCTTAACATCGGGGTCTTGAGATTCGAAGAGAGTGAGTCGAGGTGAGTATGGATAAGTGCAGGAGTGCAAGGGCGGGGAAACGGGGGATCACCGAGGG
>NQII01001220.1:70498-87197 GCA_002778355.1 Clitarchus hookeri
AACTGATATCTCACTCTCACATACTTACTGACCCTCCACAGGGTCCTGTGTACCACTCCTGATAGGGATAGCTCTCTCTCTCTCTCTCTCATCCATCTGCCATCATCGCATTCTACTGCCTATCACTTGGTGCGATTAGGGAAACCTGAAATAAGAAAGCTGCCTTATTCAGGAGTCACATCCGGTGAGTGGAAACTACTTCTCCATCTCAGTTCAGATTTGGAGGACTTATACCTGATTACTATGTACCCTGTGAATGGTTTACTCTAGTCAAATGTAGGCCTCCCATATGTGCGGACTGCATCTTTAGATATGAAAGTAGTACAAAATTGTAGTCCCCTGCGATGGCCGCACTAAGTTAACAAACTGAGCAACGTCCTCTGGTCGGTAGGCAGGCTGCTCTGGACCACCATCATCCTGTCCACTGCTTCCATATTGGGAAGAGTATCTTCTCCACACCTTCCATGGACCTGACATGGAAGGCCAAGGCTGCATTCAGGACAACCGGCTTTTCTAACTTCGATAATTGGTTATTCCGCTCCATCTTTTCATAGGTCTACTGTGGATTCTCGGGGTTTTGCCATTGTGGTGTGACCTAGACTGATGCATCAATTCTGTTCCTTTTGTCAGGCCAATAAATCGTTACTATATGGTCATCTAGTGTGTGTTCTTTCTTCCACCTGGCTCACTCCTTCAGTAGGTGAACCTCCCTTTCTCTTCTATCCTCCTCTTCAGAGGTCGCCTCTTGTGGCACTTCCCCTTGTTCGTTATTCGTATATCTTTCACACCTCAAGGCACATACTGTTCTTATATGCTGGTCTCGAACTAGTCTTACCATGTTTGATATTACAGTGGCTGTTCCCTATCTTATGTATAGCACAGGATTCAAAGAGCACAGCTATCCATCCCCCGGCTCCGAGTTCTCTACCAGGTTCGGATCTTGGTCTGTTGCTGTCACTTGTAAGAACACTGGACACAATTGACAACATGGTAGTATCCGTGATAACTGGTGGTGAGTATAATTCTATAGCATATACATCCATATTATTGTTGTCACTCATTGTGAACAGTTTAGAATCCTGGACTGCCCCACTCTTCCTCTTCTTCAGGGTTCTGACGGAGGCCGAGCCACCAGACATCAACTATTCAATACACTTTCCAAACTATTTTAGGTAATATTGTATGTATTATGTTATATTCTTGTATTTCAACATTTCCCTTAAATGTAAATATCCATGGAGGCTCTCGAACTCACATCGGAGATTTTCGATCTTTCCACAATCATGTAAAATATGCACAAGTGTATCAGGTACACCACATACCATTCAGTTTTAATCGTCAACCTAACCCACATCCCATAATTTAGCTTTAAAATATATGTGGCCATTCAAGTACTGTGCAGAGTAGTGACTAATGTCAATCCACCCCATATGCAGCCTCGACTCTATATTCGGAAAGATCTTNTCAAGTACTGTGCAGAGTAGTGACTAATGTCAATCCACCCCATATGCAGCCTCGACTCTATATTCGGAAAGATCTTATAAGTTATCCGCCCCTTGTCCGATCCATCCCATCGATTCTGCCAATCAGCAATTTTAGCATCTGGTAGCTCAGTCTCCAGCTTGCAGGTGCCATGGTCCTCAACCTGTGTAACATCACCAATGTCATGTTCACCTCATATTGTATTAGTCTATGGAATGACAACATAAAGTCCAGCAGGACTCTCAGATATTTCATTTTACTGACAAGTTTAATTACTCGTCCCTCAAATCTGAGAGTGGGTGCTCTCTTGTACGTTTCCCATACCAAAATTGCATTAATTTTTTACACCGAGAACTTTAGTTTGAAATCTTCTGCCATTTATGAATATTNGTTTCCCATACCAAAATTGCATTAATTTTTTACACCGAGAACTTTAGTTTGAAATCTTCTGCCATTTATGAATATTCCTCAAAGCACTTTCTGCTTTCTCCTCAAGTTCTCACCTTAACCATGCAGGTATTGACAACAAACTATCATCTGCATATCCATAGACCACACAGCCATGTGGCAATTCAAGCATTAACAGTCCTTCAAAAAATGATATTCCAAAGAACTGGCAGCAGCACTGAGCCTTGTGGGCATCCCTTTGTCAACTCCTTCTCTTGTCTGTAGTTCCNATATTCCAAAGAACTGGCAGCAGCACTGAGCCTTGTGGGCATCCCTTTGTCAACTCCTTCTCTTGTCTGTAGTTCCCCATTTATAACACAGAGGTTCTCTTTTTCCAGAAAATTCTTAATCATAATATAAAGGTTCCTGAGATATTACAATATTTTCAACCGCCACAGTATCTGGGGCCACAAGGCATTGTTGAATGCCCCCGAGATATCCAAGGCTATGCCTAAGACATATTTCTCCATATATGTTTTTGCTTGATCAGCCATGTAAATTACTGCATTCTTGGTACTTTTTCCCCTGACAAAGCCATACTGCCACACATGTATACCTTGGACTACATCCAAGTATTCCATAAGTCTCTCTTTAACTAATATCTACAGAAATGTACCCATCACACAGAGCAATATAATCGTCTGTACGACTTTGCCAGTTTCGGGTCTTTTCCTCCACCTATGTAGATCACTTTCAAGAGACCTTTTTTTCCATAATTCAGGGAATGTATCCTTTTTCAGGCAGTCATTAAAAAGCTCCAGCATTTCATGCTTAATCCTTGGATATGCTCAGAGGAGTATTTCCCCAGTCAGAACATCCTTACCAGGAACCTTCTTCAGTTTAAATGTTCATTATCATCCGGTTAAGCTCTTCCATAGAGAAAGGAGCCATACCACCCATGCCGGGATCCAGTTCCATCATTTCTCGAACTTCTCTATGGTACCATGTTTCTCCAACCTTAGAGTCATCAAGCAGTAGAGACTCCATCAGGTGCCTTGCATTTTCTTCAAAGGACTGAAAGAGGCGACCCCCACATTCGAGGGCCGGAAGATCCTCAGAACCCTTGAGTTTTCCAGCTTTCATATTTTAGAGCAGACCCCAAGAATCTTCATTTCCCCTATCCGTAACCAGGGTTCTCCACGCTTGTTTTCTTTTCTTTCTTACTGTTTACATTGTATCGCTAAACTGCACTTTATATTAACTCAGAAACTTACTCCCTTTTAAACCTTTTCCTTAGTTTTCTCACTTCCTTTGTCAAGTCTTCCAAATCGGTGTCTCACCACAGATGGTTTGAGACCCATCTGGTATCGTCTCCTCACAAGCTGTGATAATTACCTTTACCATTTTTTATGCTCTTTCATTTAGTTTCATGTTCCTTTTCTCATTGCCTTACTCACCCAGTTTTCTGAGCAGCTCCCTGTCAAATATGGGGCCAATCAATTTTTACCATTATATATCAGAGGGCATTTCTGTTCTCTATTCCATTTCAGTCGCAGTATGGATGTTAAAGAAGATCATTTTGTGATCGCTTGTGACTTCATATTTTGAAAAGCATAATTGCAAATGAAGTTATATCCATATTATAAAAATTTGGGAAATAGGCAAAAACCTCCAGCACAATATTATTCTAACATAATGTCTTTATATTACATGTATGAATAGGCACCACTATACACATTTGTTTACATAATATTAGCATCTGTAATTGGGATTAACATTCTAGGTATTGATCAAAACATTTCGGATGTAACTTAGTTTTCAGAAAATGGCTGGATATAACTTGTTTTGAACAGAACAATAACATAGGATAAAATTTATTTTGAAATTAATTCGGATAAAATTTATTTTGCATGAAAAACCAATAACAGAATATAGTAAACATCAACATCAAAGGAGCATTTAATGTCGTATTTTTGCTTGTGACAAAAGTTATGCTTTAAAATTAAATAAAAGTGTACATACGTACCGTACTTTCAAATAAACTACATCTAGAATTTGCCTCTACAATATAATTACAGATTATAATATATTACACTTTCAACAGCGTGACTGTTTCATCCGTTGTCTTTTCACAAAACCAAAATCACATTACTGCAAGTAAACATTTTACTTCTAATAAATACCTACTACACACGACAGCCATTATCTTCTTGTTCGATATCAGCACAACTACAGTCTTCATGCGGATCTTAAGCAGCCCCACGGACAGGAACAGACAAAGTTAACTGCAGTTCTTTATAAAAACTCAGTCTACGGTCTGTTCTGATGTAAATCCCACTTATTTTCAGCAAATTTTCGACGTCCCTAATCTTGAGATGTGAAATCAGCCGCAACGAATTTGTTGATGGAGGTACGGTACTTTTGTGCCGGAACCACATCTTCAGAAGGGACGAAGAAACACTGACATGANTATCTTCTTGTTCGATATCAGCACAACTACAGTCTTCATGCGGATCTTAAGCAGCCCCACGGACAGGAACAGACACAGTTAACTGCAGTTCTTTATAAAAACTCAGTCTACGGTCTGTTCTGATGTAAATCCCACTTATTTTCAGCAAATTTTCGACGTCCCTAATCTTGAGATGTGAAATCAGCCGCACCGAATTTGTTGATGGAGGTACGGTACTTTTGTGCCGGAACCACATCTTCAGAAGGGACGAAGAAACACTGACATGANCGAATTTGTTGATGGAGGTACGGTACTTTTGTGCCGGAACCACATCTTCAGAAGGGACGAAGAAACACTGACATGATGTAAATAGTATGGTTCATTTTTTTACTTCTATTCTAGTGTTATTGCCCACATTTATTTTTGTGAATGTTGTCCTCTTCGCTGTCTGTATTGCATTCAACGACTTGTAGGTTGTCACATACCTCGACTTCCAGTCATTGACTTCGCATTCTGTAGGATAAACAAATACACCGTCAACGTTCTTCCTGTAAACATCACGGAATTCTTGTGGGAGGAGAATAATTTCTATTTATGTAATGTCTTGTTGAATTCAGCCAAGCAACCAGTCACAGGGCAGGAAGCTGTGTCCACGAACAGGGAAGAGCATTGTTACCAACTCGTTGTTTTGGGAGGCACAAGATAGTCAAATTTGGATCATCGACAGCATTATGTTGTTTTGTTTTACCCGCCACATTCATCACTGACTAATAGAACATGCTTGATATTTTCAATACTCTCTATCATTGGCATAACAGTTGTTACGTAGAGATGAACAGCACTAGCAACTTCATTCGTTCCTCGTTCAGAATGATTTTCAGTACATGTGTGTTAGTAGTTTCGTTTGTTTGTTGTATCGCAAACACCAAGATTATAGACTCCTACCTGACGAGGATAATAGGCTTTTTGAATTGAAACTTTTGGTAGTGAATGTAATTGCTGTAGGCCAAAAACAATGACGCTTGTATCGGGATCTTTAGTTTTTTTCTGTGATTATTTTGTAGAATGCCTTACTGCGACATTTGTGTACGTGAAACTGTGTTTTTATTGCTTCGATATCATCACCATGCGCGCTTTCAATACCGGTGGGCATGTCTTCACAAGTCGTGCACACATCAACTCTAGGATTGCTGAAACCTATTATTGAAATTATTTCGCAAATATTTCATATGACATGGAAAATGTATCACATGGTGTATCCATTACACTGTTGTACATTCTGTGGAGATTTCGTATATTCTTCAACTCTGAAGGCAAATAAGGTCGTACACTCTTACAGGGCCATATTTACTTTCCCTCGCTTTCAGTGAGTTTAAAATTGCCCGTATTCAGTTTTCCTTTATGAGGTTTTTTCTTTCACACATCCACTTCCTCTGTTCTCTTTAGTAATTTGTCCTGTTACAAAACTGCGTTTCAGTACGCCAGTTATTCGTGTTTTCCCGATCGGTTTAACAGTAGCTTCGAACGTCTAGCGACACACACGAATATACTTGCCACTCACAGTTTTTACACGGAACTCACATTATTGAGACCTGCTTCGTTTATGATCAGTTTCTGCAGTTCTACTTCTAGCGACTGCTCGCACTGAAGTACATACCAAAATAAAGTTATCTTGATCAGCTTTACTAGTATTGCTAAAAAAATGTTCTCTGAATGCCAAAACATCAGTTTCGGCCACTTCAAAACATTCAAATATTGACCTTGTAGCATTTTTGTTGCTGTGTTTACATGGCTACGACTTCCATTGAAAAGAGTTGTTCGCAGCAAATGGATCACTGTACTGAGCCTTCTTTCTTTTGTCTCTGTCGGTTTCATTCCGTTTTCGTTTCCTCGATCCTGCATTTCCATCTCCAACTGTCAACAACTCGTGCGAATATTCCATCACACTCCAATCACCAAAGTATTCAATGAATGACATTATATTCAGACTGAAATACCACAGATTATAGACAACAAATCAGTCGCTCACATTAACATACAAACTAACTCCTTAGATTGTAGTAATCAGATAATGTGTAAACGTCTAAAGCGCTCTCTATGTACTACAAATAAAGCAATATAGGATATAACTGTGTTTGCAACGAACAGATTTTTGGATATAACTCAATCTGCGCCAAACATCTTTACGTTTTGTTTCGTTACTGTAAGTATATAACTTATTTTGCACCAAATGTAACTGCACAAGTTGTATGCGGTTTTAATCTGTACATAGAGATGACAACATCCCCAATTTTTCACAAAGTTGGATATAACTTGATTTGCAATTATGCTCTTCTTTTACTCTCCAGTCCCCAATAAGTCCAATAGCGTGCACAGTAGCTACAGTGACATTAAGGAATGATTCTGTGTCATTGGCCAACAACCGATAAGTTGCCTCATATCCAGGTGTATTCATAACCTCCAGATTTTGTGACATGAAATACCTGTTTACCTTCTCTCTTTGGTCATTCGTCACCAAGGAATTCCATAGCTCAGACTTAGCGTTTGTGTCTGCTCCAAGCACGACTTATTTTCCTTTAGGTGCTCTAATATCCTATCTCACTGGTCAAGTTGTTATCCCAGACCAGAGGGTCTCGGGGTTGGAAGTATTATGCTAAAATCACGACACTCGTACCTCCTGTTTCGACCTTAATACACACATGACTTGTGTTTGAGACAACTTCCAATGCCAAGTATTTTAGTTCAGGATTCCGGACCTAAATTCTCGCCATTGCCTTTTCTCCACAGAGGATAAAGCGACATTGGAGGCTTGGTATCTTTCCATGCAACAGGTATGGGTCCTTCATTAAAACAAGGTCTAGTTTGTTTTCCATTGCAGACTTGTTTAGTTCCATTGTTGGAACTGCACATCCCTGCAGGTTCTGTAACTGTGCTCTCCTACAAGTCATATTGGGTTCTTTCAAGCTCCAATGCTAACATTCGTTGGCATACCAGACAATCCTGGGATTAAAATCTATGGCCAAATTTTTTTCTTTTATCCATGGTGTAATTTGCACATTTGACCGCTTGGTCCTTTTTCGTACACTTACTGTACTCATGCTCATGGTCTGCTTCTGCACATTAAGTGCACACCATGTTACCTATGCATTTATCCTTCAAGTCCCAGTAACTTTGGCACTTAAAACATCTCAGTGGCACGACATAATCATGGACCCTGCGCCTCTGGAAGCCGAGGTACAGGTAGCCTTCTGCCAGAAATATCCACTGGACAGCAGGTAATGCTTCAAGTATAATATTGAAAACTTATTTTTTTTTCGAGGACCTATAATACATCTTACTGTCATATTTTTCTTAAGGTCCTGTTTACTAGGCCGCTCCTCCTTAAAGTTTTGGGTACACAGGATATCCAAAAAACTTTGGAGAGTCATACTCTCGGGGTACATAATATATTATGATTTTTGGTCCCCTCCTTTTTGGGTATTTAACCTTCAGTTCCAGCTCTTCCATTCTGAGGGTGTTTCGAAGCTTCAGGAGAGTTTCCTGGTCCTCGGCCTATAACAGTATCCCATCTTTGCCTACCGGCCTGATGTTCCTGACTTTCAACTTTCCTTGTACAGGGTCCAAAATCTTTAATTTTACCTTGGTAACTTCAGACTTACCTCCCCTCCCCGTAAACCTCTCGAGAATGTTCACCTTTTCTTGTAAGCCCTTATTTAGGGCTTGCATTTCTGTATTCCTGCATGGCTGGAGATCCAGCAATGCTATAATTATAGTAATTATATATAATGCAATTGTTCACAAACTTTTTCCAAATCTCGGATACGAGACAACATTTATCATCCTGCTTTCAACTAGAGCGTGTGGTTTCTTATATAAGCATATGAATCTCATAATCTCCGTGAATCTGTTCCTGAACATTGTCTTTGTAAAAAAAATGGACCCCATTCGCGAGACCACAGTTGAAGAACATTAATTGTGTTGGCACCACATGCTCCTCGCGCATAAAGTATTGCTGTGAATGCTTCCAGTTCTTCAAATGAAAGCGCCCAGTTATCATCTTTCAGCACAAAACAAGCCTCCTCTCTGTGCATTTTTATATTTGACGCATTATTGATTGGTTTATGAAAAGGCGCCATGCACATGCTGGTGAGCTATTCTCGATATTGCGCTTTGCATGTCCTGTAGGCCCAGACACTTCTCTAAAACTATTGTAATCACTTCGCTTACCTGGGTTAATACCTGGCGTGATGCGACTCCATGCAGTACTATCTGCAGCCCTCTCGCCACCAGCCAGTGGCGATACTGCAACTTGAGCGTGTTGATGTGCATGCAGCTTCATTGAAGGTTGTGGCCCACGCCACCCTGAACGACGACTTCTTCTTTGACGAGATGCCCTCTGACTGGAAGGTGCAGGTGCATCGCCTGAAGAACCACTGCAGACGAGTTCAGTTGAAGGTCCTAATCCTACGAAGTTGTCGCTTGCTTCACATGAAAAATAGGTCTTACCTGGAAGAATGTATAGGTAAAAAAATAATATATAAAATGTTAGTACTAATGACTTTGTAAAAATACTTACTTTGCAAATAGGAAAAAATAGATTGCTGCACATTGTGTGTTTCCAGGCCCTGCTCAGTTCTTTGGGTGCACATTTTTTTTTAGAAATGTGATGGGAATCACTGGGCCTAGAATTAGTTGAAAGTGCCAGAATAGTAAAATTTCTTCCTTTTGGAAGCCTACAGAATCGTTGCTAGAATCAGTCTCGTCTGCACCATTAGTGATAAATAAAATCATTTTCACTTTTACTGACTGCGATGTCGATATATCCTGCCAGGTGCTGAAGGTACTCATAAATCTCTGCTTCAGTGAGCCCTTTTCGTCGTTCCATGTTGCCTGGAATGAAGTGAGGCGCTCATTGAAAGCCACAACTTTGGACTCGGCTGGTGACACATGTCTTATCTCATCGCTCAGGAAACGACGCTGCTGCCTGTGTGATTTACTGTCCGAGATAACACTCTCCAACCTTGATGACTCGATCCCCACAGTGCTTTGATATGGCAATAGCGCACAGCCGTTGAAGGGTCAGGTAATATGGAAAGCAAACACAGCAATAATTATTATTCCATGAACAAACATTTTTACAATAAAAATTATGTAGCACGACACATAAAATTCTCCAGTAAAATAAAGCAGGACAGCATCATAGGAGATATTACATCTGACAAAATAAAAAACGAGCACGTAATGTATGCCTCATTTTTCATTGGAGTATGGCAGTCAAAGTGACTTCTCGGTAAGACTAGTAGCAACCTAAAATAAGTCACAAAAGAAGCATTGCAAAGCATTCTTATGTACGGCATGTGAAAGCATGTAAAAACGAGTAAATATCATGAAATTTTATTCACAGGAAAATATTAAAAACCAAGAAGACATACATACTCGGTAAGCCTAGTGTTAACAGTACAGTAGTCATACACACACAGCTAATTTGAAAATGTATTCAGATAACGTAAACACTAAGTGGTATTTACATGTGGCATTAAAACTGAATAGCTACTGGTGAGCACGTGGTTTGAACGTAATGCTCAGTGTTCCACACCTCAACCAACCCTCTCCTTTACGGGTCCCTAGATCCGCGACCGAACACGGGACTTGAAGGTGCTGGTGCGGGGTGTTGTTGCAGTGAGCGTGGTGCCAGAGCCGCAGGTGGCGTGGTACCGCGACGACGAGCTGGTGCTGGACAACGAGCGATACGCGAGCTCCAAGGAGGCGCTCGGCGTCTACAACCTGCACATACAGCCGCTCGAGGTCGTCGATCAGGTGAGCGGGCGCACTCGCGAGCGTGCTGCTGACCGGGCCGCGTCGCCCAACAAGGCTCACCGAACTCTCTCGTGTTTAAAATATTGTTACAATAGTTGCCAACTGTTCACGTTTATTAAAGCACTTTTGAAATCAACCTCTGAAAACTGCCGCTGCCCCTACTTGCATACATTTTAACGGGCACATTGACTGGAATATGTCCGGTTAAGTTGGTTACGATGGAGGGAAAGTAGTTCCATATCTTAACACTGAATTAAAAGCGTTAGGCTTATGTTTGAGTATATTGAAATTATTTCTTTAGATTTGTTTTTAATGCATATAAATGTAAGAATTAACAAATTTGTAAGACATATACTTTTTTTTAAAATTTTCACATTTTCATTTCTATGGTTTATGAATAAAGTTATACTGCGTGGGGGCAATATTAATTTTATATATGGTGGAAGCCAATCTCCCGTGGCGCAGTCGGTTGGTGCGCCACCCGTTTGCGATGCGGGAGGTTCTGGGCTCGAATCCTAGGTAAGTGATGGGCGTTAGTTTAAGTTAGAACACAAGTTAGCCGTCCCCTGATAAGCCTTCAGGTATAACACCGGGGGACTCTAATAATACCTTTCCGATACAATACATATGGTGGAAGAATACGAAATGCGGAGAAAAGAATATCTTGCTAGGGTTTTCAGAGTTGCTAAATTTACAGTGAACAGCCTTTATGTAACAGAACATTAGTGTCATTAACTAATGAATATTTAAGAGGTTCTAATTTAATAAAATTACATAATAGAAAATAACATCTTTGTCATTAATTAATAAGGCAGTCTTAACCATGAATTTACAATTTCTTGGACATATACGGTGGAGAGAGCAACTTAAATTTAGATTAGTTTTGTTGAAATACGTACAGTCCAACATGTATTAATTCAACTGTAATATGTGACTCCTTAAGGCTGACAGAATTCTCACTTCGGTGTTTGGCAAGCTCGGCTGTAGAGATGTTTATGCCGGTCCTTATTCAGTTCAGAGCTGAAACAGGCAGATTTATAAGCGTTAAAACTTGGCATCTTCATGGCGAAATGCTACCAAATGTCCCGCCCCGTGAAAGGGAGAATCACTGGCGTAATAGTATAACAACCATGGTTCAGTGCGTTTCGAAATGATTTTTGTGACTCTGGTAGCAACGTCTGGCTACAGTGATTTTAGATGGTCCTCTTTTTGAGGGCTTGCTCATGACCAAGACAAATACACGGATTCTATATGACCATTTTTTTTACATGACACGCTTGTTTTAAAATTGAACCCCCCATAGGATACAAAGAAGCTTATTTAACGTCCCGAAAGGGCCGTTGGCATAATTTGAGACCCTAAGTTCTTTCGTAATTTAATGTACACGGAAGTTAGTCACTATCAAATAATTTAGAGTCTATTATGTGGCCAACACCATTTATTGAGGAATATGCTGTACACAGGCTGTAAATATTGTAACTGGCTACTTTCATATTTATTAGCATTACAGAAGTTATTTTATTGATTCTGAATGTTAAGGGAGTGTTATTTAGTTTCCAGTACAATAGCCACCGTTCTTTTAAACTATTTTCAACACGCCTGAAAATATCGGTGCCATCCCTAAATGGTATGTCTGCACATGAAACATCAAAAGATTTTACTTACTCAAGTAAGAGGGTGATGATAGAAGGAAGGATAAACGCAGCTCTTAAGATTTCATTAAGCTGCCTAGTGCATGTTCATGAATAAAAAAAGTTAATGGAAAATAAATTAATATTTTTGTTTTTCATGTCTTAACTCTGTGAAGAGTGTAAGGTGCGTAATTTTATTGCGCAGATTTAAGTAACGAAAACAATGCGATATATGATTTTCTTTGAGCGAATTCTTTAAGCACAGCGCATGAGATGTTTGAAGTATGCAGTCAAGAACTTCCAGGGGTTTTGTGGGGGCGAAATACTACTGTTAAAATTCGTGTAGAAGTTCTCATTTTGCTTTAAATGTTCGCCGTGTATTGTTTTTTAATTCGTTCGTATTTCATTGATTTTTATTATTGTTTCTTTATGACTACACGCACGCGTACTTGTAGCGAGTGACGCGTAGTTCACGTATGTTTCATTTCTCTCTAGCGATCTGTCCCTGGTACTCTCGCATATTTGCAAGTTTATGAAATAGTCATAAACATTCCTAGATATAATTTTTCTTTAACTCATTTCTTACCTCTCAAAACCTTTTATTAGTCGATATTTATGTATATGTTCGAAGTTGTCGAGGTGTCTTTGGGTCATTATGTTTCGTGTTAACTCTTGTTTAGGCTATTTATGTGTATGCTATTTCTACACGTAAAGTTACATTAAGAATTTAATTACCTCAGATTATACCTTGACATAAAATTAAAAATCGAAAATAAAATAATAATAATAATTCACGTAAACTATAAGTATCATTAGAATATCATAATGAATTAAGAAAAACATGTACACTAGCAATTTTATTGCCCTTTTTTCATGTAACATAATATTTAATTTTATTTATAACTGCAACTTTGTCAAGTGACATTTGTTGAAATGAAAAATAGTTTCATCATTTCCATACTCAGTATCAACTTTACCTGTTTAAAACATTGCGTAGTCGTTTAGCTACATGCAACAAAAAAAACGCTCGTACTGTATTGAAAATACTACATTGTTTCATGAAACGATGCTTGTTCCAGGCGGAGTGGAAGTGCGTAGCTTCGAACGAGTTCGGCCACAGCGTCACGTCTTGCTACCTGAAACTGAGCATTCCGAAACATTTCAAGAAACCGAGATTCCTAGAGTGCTTGCGGGCCATACTCTCTGACGAAGGCGCCGTCAACTTGGAGTGCAAGGTAACGTTACCCTACACCCACGTTACCCTCGACGATCCTAGCTACATTACTCACTTCTGTACAATACCCCCGAAACGTTTCCTTTTAAAAGCAATAGCAATTGTTATAGTGATAGTTGTAATGAGAAACGTCAAAGTTTACTCGTAAACAATAACAAGGAACAAACATTTTCAGTCACTACCGTTATACTCGTTGACATTTTTATCATTGAACGTAGATGTATTGGTTATTAATTTTTAAAATGTACATTGTAACATTATTTCCGAACCTTAAAGATAGTACTTGATTGTAGCAAGAATTTTTAGCTACATACATTCGCTACTAAATTCAGATATACTTTACGTTTGAACGTAATCATCAGCCAATGAACCGTCTATTAACTGCTTGCATTGAACCATGGGATAAGATCCTTAAGCATTTTTTGAAACAGCTATAGAAATTGTTTGTACTCTGTAGATATATTTTTGAACGACAATTATATTAACGCTTATCTACCGCTCACCTATTATTCATTTTGCAGACAATGTAAACACTTTCATTCGGCGCGTGTTCACAAACATTATCCGTGCTGTACGAATGATCGTGTATCAAGCATTGTGCGCATTGCCCACCCTCCATAAGCAAGGTTTCAAGCAGTGCTGAGGTAACTGCGATATGTCTCCAACATTGTTTCACGATTTGCCAAAAGTACAGTCTTAATCATGTACTACAATAGTGGCGTTATGTTTCATTGCACGTATTTTCCCCACCAAATCCGTGCTTTTGTCTTCAAAAAGAATTAATGGTTTAACACAACTTTGTGGCGATAAAACGTAGTCACGGGAAGCGTAAACCACGTGCAATGAAATTTGTATAAACAGTTGTGCTATGTGAGAATTCAAGTGATGTGGTTTTGTTATGTCTACTGACAAATACCGGCGCAATCAATAATACGTGTTGGAACTCAGGATCATGTTACTTCGGAGCGGGCATGTGCTCCTTACACTACATGTGCATGTAGCACTAGTGTGGCATAGTTGTATGAAGGGCAACGAGTGCGTCTCGAATAAACTATCCTATCCCAAGGGAACCTCCCGTCTTCCCGTGTACCACCGAATGACCCTGATTGGCCGTACAGAGTGAGGGAAACTACTGGTCGTTCCCCACGCCTGGTTTTCCAAAAGGGGCTTGAATCACGAGAAATCGTGCTGGTATTAATGTGGTAGGCGTGGAGTTGGACTAATTGTATCTCAGGTCTTTGAGGCCTCACTGGGAATGGCAAAGGACGAGACCATTGTGCAGACACAGAATACATAAGCATACAGAACAGAACTGGCACGGCGGTTCCTTTCGTGAATGCGTCCTCTATCGTTTGTATTCCGCGTGAAGCCGTGGACACGGCCCTTGGGCGTGGCTAGCTATTGCGTGTTATGGAATATTTCCTATTGGTCGGGCTGTCGTCTGGTGAACGACGTTCCGCCATATCGCAGGCCAGTGAGGTCATTTTGCTGGCACTTGTCACTGGAGTTTGCAATTGTACACGCCACTGGTTCACTTATGCACTCTTAAGTATTCTGTGGCGTGGGCGTCGGCTTGTCCTTCAATAGAATCGGACGGGCGTGGGTCCATGTCGGGAGATCGCACAAGTACCATGAACATTTAGTATTACCACGGGCAGTCGGACGAAGTTTCCTGCTGAGATTCCCTCATGTGACTGCCCACGGATGTTGGGAGCGCGTGTGAGTTTTCCTGGGCTCCTTACGAGCTCGAGCCTTCGCCTATTATACACCTGACCTTAGTCAGATGAGTCTGTTTTACGGGCGGGAATCGCACCCAGAAATCAGAGAGATACCGTAAGGTGGGGATATTTTGCACCAATTTCTAATGAATTACTTTAAAATAGCTTATTAATTTTCTTGTATTTAAGCTTTATACATACACTGAAGAGCCAAAAAAACTGGTACACCTTCATAATATCGCGTAGGGCCCCCCAAGCACGCAGAAGTGCCTCAAGACGACGTGGCATGGACTCGACTAATGTCTGAAGGTACGCAGGAGACAATTCACAACCATGAATCCTGCAGGGCAGTCCACAAATACAATCTGTCCCAATTTGAGAAATGGTTGCACGTCTGTCACGTTTAATGATTCTCGTCAGTCGTCGTTTGTCCCGTGCTTTCACGATCTTTTTCCAGCCGCAGCGATATCGAAGATGTGATGTTTTACGGGATTCCCGATATTCATGGTACACTTGTGAAATGGTCGTACGCGAACATCCAAATGTTATCGCTGCCTTGGACATGCTAGATCCTATCTCTGGTGCGCCGACTATAACACCACATTCAAACTGATTTAAATCTTGATAACCTGCCATTGTAGCAGCAGTAACCCGATCTAGCTGCCGACCGCATCGCGTTACTCTAATTGGTTCCATACCTCTGTTATTTGCATATGCACGCCTATACCAGTTTTTTTTGGGCTCTTCAGTGTATTATTTATATCTGTGTAAATGTCTATAATATAACATACTCAAGTGCAAGACTTATGTATTAAGACAAAAGATTGTTTGTAAAAAACAACAGAAGTTGATGCTAAGTGTCCTCAGAGCGTGAGAATACTTTGCACCACTTTGTAAATTACATGGAGAACATAAATACCAATAAAGAAATAGCTGGTATATAGGTAGATATATGAAATTATCACAACTGGTAAGCATAAATATCCGAACAGTATAACGGAACAATCATAACAGGGCCCCATAATGACTGAGGCTGAACGCGGTGAACAAATGGGTCAAGTGAATATTAGCGTGCGCATGTCAGCTGAGTAATAACAATCACTGTGTTCCAACACTGTCATAGCCATATGATTTCGACATAGGTTACCACACTGTTTACTAAAATTTGTGTTTTGAAATGCTAGTACATAATTTTTTACTCAGCTAAAACGTGAATTTAATATAATGTAGCCAAGTTACGATTTTTTTTTGTCGTAAAAGGTCGGGTTTGTTGTCAAACCAAATCTAAATTTAAACAACCAGCACCTATTTTTTTTTAACGTGCGAATTTTGAAGTTCTTATGGCAATAACAGAGCCAATGTTGGGGACAAAGGCAGAAGACGAATATCATTGTACCTCATCTTCAGTCCGCGAACCACCTGCACATGTTCTACTCTGCATGCGCGGCATTGAGTGGTGTGTGCGTGTGTGGCGGCAGGTGATCGGCGTGCCACAGCCGTCGCTGCGCTGGCACAAGGACGGACGGGAGTTGCAGCCGGGGGACATCCACCGCATCGTGTCCGGACAGGACGGCACCTGCTGCCTCGGCACATACACCTGCGAGGCGCACAACTGCATGGGCACCGCCTCCTCCTCCGCCTCCCTGCTCGGATTCGAGGGTAAGTATCACGCCACACTCACCCTCTTGCATCCTCAGCACCTGACGACCTCGTGCTGCTCCCAACGTCGTCACGCTACTCCCGACATTCCCATACTCTCCCCAATCTCCTCATGCTGCTCACGATACCCTCGCACTGTTCTCAATACCTCATTCTGCGCCCAATGTTATCAAGCTCCTCTCAACATGCTCATGCTGCCCCCGATATCCTTACACCATCCTCATGCCGCTCCCAACATGCTCACGCTTCTCATCTCCTCCAAACCAATTGCATGGACAAAGAATTATTCTAGAAATATTTTATATGTCACATTATTTGTATT
>NQII01001220.1:87259-123770 GCA_002778355.1 Clitarchus hookeri
CCCCCCCCAATGTTGACACTTTCTTCCAGACAGAAGCAATGTGAACGAGTATGATAGCTTTATGAGGTTTTATGAAATCAATTTGTTATTTTAACAACTGGTAGTAGAAAAGTATACGGTGATAAATGCTTTCACCTGAATATGTGTTTGTAACTACTCATTCTTTTTAGGTATGTGACTTAAGAAAGAGCTCGGCAGAAATATTTCACTCTGGCACAATATCTGCCCACAAGTTTGTCAGTCACTGGTCTTTCGCGGTTTTTGTATACAGGTTTCCGAGACCTCGCAGACCAGAATGGACGTGTTTGGCATCAGCTGATGTGGCACACACTGGTAAGTAGTTGGTGACAGTGAGTAGAGTAAGCATGTATGTTCTGTCGCAGAGCGGATGCTGCAGGAGGGGGACGGGGAGGCGCTTAGCAAGATGGCGGCGGGCGGGCACGCCGTGGTAAGGAACCCGTCCCTGTCCACGATCCACGAGGAGCACACATCGCAGATGCCCGACGCCACCACGGAGCACTCGGCCACGCTGGACGAGCGCGCCGAGCTGTCCTTCTCCTTCGACGGCAAGGAGGTGTCCGTGTCGCTGTACGAGACTCCGGACCTCACCGAGGAGGAGGCGCTGCAGGTCGTCGAGATGTACGCCGACCAGCTGTCTGAGCACGTCTCTGGTATGTGCTCTTCCTGTGTTTCACTTGCAACCACATCCCTCTACGGCTTGCACCTTTCTTTATCTCGAGGACATGTGATCACGTTTAACTGAGCACGCATGAAACCTTCTTAAGTGTATTTTACAGTACACACAATCAGAAGTCTAATTGTTGAAATAGTACTGACTGAATTCAGTTTTTTTTTATTTTACGAACATGTCGCTTCAGCAGTGTATCAATGACAGTCATCTAGTCACTGGGTGTGTTATAAGCAATACTCTCAAAATTATCATTTAACTGCGATCGGTTTTTGGTTGTGTGGCTTCTTGTATTCGTACTAGTAAGATGTTCTAGAGGTCAAATCGTTAAAAATCGCTTATTTAATTTGTTTGGTAAGGGAATTTTACAGACATCAATTACATTTTCAGTAATGCCCTCAAATTTTTCCTCAAAGAATTAAAAAAAAATATAAGCAAATTAATATACATATATCTATAAACGTTTTGCAACCCACAAATAACTAGTTATTTATACCATCGTCAAAATGTATTCACTGTGTAATTAAAAACATAGGTAACAAGTTTACACAGTGATAATTCCCCCTATATTCGGATATATTACAACCAGTTGTAAAATGAGCTGTGAATAAAAAAATATGTAAGCTATTGGTTTAGAGAAATTTCATTATTTTCCTTCTCAGGCACCTGCCACTGCTTCATCTAATTGACATCCACCCTTGTTCAAAGTTACCTCTCAAAGTGCTGCTTTTTTATGTTTTATGAACTACTGAACAGACTTAAAAGATCTTTTTTTCTCATTGACCACTGTTTCTACATGTCTGATGAATTGCATCCACCCGTCAACTAAGTAAAATATTTCAGCAGTTATAAACGTCAGATATATTTAGAGTATAATTATCGTTTTTTGTAAGTTTATAAAACAATTTCCAATTACTAACAATTTGTAATTACCATTTTTGCATTCTGCTTGTGGCCCTCATCAAAGATTGATAAGCTTTAGTTTAGGACCGTGACTTTGTTTTCTAACTATTATGCACACCCTCCAATGATGTTTACAAGTGTAAACCGTAAAAATCAATGGTTTTTGGCATTACGATTTTGTAAACATGCTTATTTTAGTAAAAAACAATTGCAAATTTAAGGACGAAATGAAGATAACTGTCATTAGCAGGAATTTTCCATTCTGTTGCCACATCTAAATATAGTAGCTGTTAATTCAAAATGCCCTAAATTAAGTTTTGTTACAAAATATTAGGCAATGTGTAGACGATTCATCAAATTTCCACCATGTCACAAATAACTAAGTTTATTCTTTACCTGGCTTATAACACAATACAAACCTAAATGTTTAAAATTTATGTAGGCCATTTTATATATTTTTATAAAATTACAGTTATTTTATTTGTTTACACACAAAATTGAGAAAATACAGTAAGTTACACATGGAACACAAGTACCACCTGGCGGTGTAAATCTTTATTTATCAAACTATTAGCATTTAGCTCCCCAACCTAGGTACAATATACCTTACTTAAGCTAATTGGAGAACGGCTAACTGCATAGTAAACAAAACTCGAGCTCGAAACTCGGCATACACACATTCAAGGTTCGAGATTCGAACTTGGAACCAAAACTCGGAAGTCGTCTTAGCGACGTCAACTACAGATATCTTCATTCTACTTTAAACAAACTGAGTCAACAACATTCACTATTCAGCTTGCTGCTTTGATGCCTTACATTTGCAGCTCATTTGCTTTCATTTCTTCTTTAACTTTTCAGATTTGCTATTTCCAACAGCGTCATCATATTCTGTAAAAGAACTTCCTCTTTTATTTTTGCGATTTTATTTCTTATTTCATTCTTTGCACATTGCACATTTAATTAACGTGCATCGTTTGCATATACATAAAATTAACTAACATAACATTTACACGCACATATAAAATAATAATAATTATTATCTTTGAACTGACTTCAACATGTCGTTTCTCCTAATCTGTTCTTGTTTCAGAGGATAATATAGTGGAGCTTCCACCACTGAGATTTGTGAAGGAGACATCAAATACTGGGAAACTGTTGATGGAAGCAGTCGTTATTGATGTCAGCCCCGAGTACTTCACAACTGCAGAAGATGACCTCCGCACAGATGTGGATCTGGAAGAACTCTCGAATTCAGAAGAGAATGGCCAGTCGCTGTATGTTATGTCCCCAGATATCGAAGATGATGGAATGCCAATCAACAACGTTCAAATAGATAATTCTGGGCATTCGTTACCCTCGTCAAGCCCCCCTAGGAGAAAAGGTGAGCAGCCACCACCTGTGCGACCTCCTCGGAAGAAAGTTTCTGGTAGAGATGCGGAGAAGTCTTGTCAAGACAGTGAAACATTCCACAGTCTTTCCCCTGACAAAGGAGAAAGCGAAAAACAGTATGTCAACGAGGACAAGAGTGAATTCCTTGATGAACCTTCAATACTGCTATCTGATTCACCAATAAGGGAAGAAACTTATGCAAGTGCGAAAGAAACTTTGGAACGGCCAGGTGAAATCAGTGATTTAGTTGAAGCAGCTAAAATAAAGGAAACGAGGACACAGGACGAGAATTTAATGCCTTCAATTGAAGCCATGGAAAATAATCTACCACAAGCAAAAAGTTTAACTGAAACTGCAGGATTTCAAGACCAATGTAAAACCAAACAAAACGAAAATGTTGAAAATATAAACACACAGCAAAAACAAAAGACCACATCTATATCTCCTGATAATGATGCAGCAATGACTAATAAAAAGATGAATAGCGAAAGTAAAAATATTGGTCCCACAAAAGAAAAAGTATTGTTTCCTTCAACTGGTATTAGTATGCACGAAGGAGAAGTAATACTTACAGAAAGTATTAAAATTGATGCAAGTGCAAGTTCTGATTTCTCTCAAAAACCTCATTCCATTGACTCAAAAGAGTCGTCAGTTGAAAAAGATCATTCTTTTTCTGAAGAGGGAGATGGGCTTAAAACACTTGTTAAGAAACAAAATAAAGGCAAGAAAAAGGGGAAAATATCTGCAGACACTTCCAGAAGTGCAGGTAAAAAACCAAAACGTAATGATACTAAAAATCTCGGAGAGCTCCCAGACAATACCACTAAAACAGGGAGAAAAAATGAAAAGGATTCAGAAAAATTAAAATGTTCAGAAAAGGAAGACCTTGAGAATGATTTTAAACAACAAGTTAAGCAACAAACAACAGTGTCATCAAAAGAATCCGAACTGCCCAAACTGAGTACTTCTAAACTCGATAATGATGATCAAATAAAGGAGAGTTCAAAAATTGGTGATGACTCAGCACTTCTGCAATCCCTTACTAGATCTCTACAGGATATTCAACAGGGTTTAGTATATGTCGAGCCACAAGTATTAGCACAGTCTATAACAGAACCCGAATTAGGTAAATCAAGTGTTCTTACTCTTAAAGAACGAACACCAGTGATTCAAGAGACATTGACATTATCAAGACAACCAAAACCTAACGAATCGTTTAATGGTAGATCTGGCCCAGCTGTTTTAGAAAATGTACCCAAAGAATTTGAAGGCTTCCAAAACAGCACTGAATTAGTAAAAGAGAAACACATTTTCGATGGCGAAGAGAGTTCATTGCTCGAAAAGACAAATTTTTCCAAACTAGATAATATTTCGCAGCCTGTACAAGACATTCAGAGGGATGTTGCCATACTTAAGCAGCAGGAAACGATACAGGAGTCATTAAACGATGATTTTAAAGACCTGAGTAAACTTAAAATTAAAAGAAAATTTTCAAAAGAAAAACTTGAACTATATTTATTGGACAGTGTAAGGCATCCAATTTTTGAACTCCATAGAACAATATCCAAGTTAAAAGAACAATCAGTTTCGGAATCTAAGGTTGGCGTGAAAGCTGAAAGACCAGGGACTGTTATATTAGCAGCATTAACAAGACCCTTAAATGAGTTAGAAAGAGGAATTTCTCTAGCAGAACAACAATCACTAATAGAGGAAGCAGAAAGCTTGCATGCTGATGCTGTAGGAACTAAAATTTTAGCATGTCTTTCACAACCTTTCCAAGAGTTAAAAAAATTCATGTCAATAGTCGAACAACAAGCAGCTGTCGAAGAAGGAGCATTTCCTCCATTAATGACAAAATTTCTTATAGTAAAAATGTTAGAAGATCCTGTGCTTCAATTGTATTGTAATATCAATACAATTCCTCATCAAATTTCTGACGAATCATCGCCTGTATTCAGAGCAGAACCATACAGAGATGTTTCCCCAGTTAAAGATTTGCTGTCTTTTGCACTTCATGAGATTGGTAAGGAGAAAATGATTCTAGAAAATATCAATGTTCTAGGTACCAAATTCACCAACCTCAAATGTGATGACGATGCAATAGTCCCTCGGATATCATATATCTTAAATCCATTATCTATGCTAAAATGTGGGTTAACAGATTTTGAAAATAAATGCAGTGAATTCGTTTCCGCAGTTCAGTATCGCGATGAAGAAAATACAGCATTGCAGAGCTTAAATATGTCAACAGCTACAATCATAAGGAAATTGTCTGAGACTGAAGAATCGATTTTACAAAACTTGAGTGCTGAAAATTATAAAAGTCCGATGACTGAAAACGTTTGTTCACTTCTTGAGCCAATTAGGAATATGAAAGTTAGGTTAGAGGCAATACAAAATACTGCTTTAAATAAGAACCAAGTAGAAGCTTTGGAAAAGGCATTCGAACTACTGGTAATAACTTTAAAACCTTTGACGATAAATTTAGGAAATGTAGAAAAGCAACTTGCTATAAATTACGCCTCTACTGACGACACCAATCCTTTCGCGAAATCTGTTGCACAAACTATTATATTATTTGACCAAAACATACATTCTTTGCATGAAACTGCATCCACAGAACCAAATATTAACAAACTATATGCACTCTTAAACGAGCCAATGACTAATGCGAAGAAAGCGTACATCAGTATTTTCGAAAACATATTTCAACAAGATACATTTGTCTTTCCTTCATCAAAATTACCAGAAAATTTTGAGTTTCTTACAGTGTCTCTGGAGAAGTTGCAAGTTGCATTGAAAAAGTCAAAGCAACACTTGGGAAACAGATTAAGAGATGGGGCTGGAATGTGTTCAACAGACATTGCAGTAGCTAAAATATTAGTTAATGAAATCCAAATCTTGTGTGAAGAAGTTTCCCAAGTACAGGAGGAATATCGTGCTTTGTTAATAGAAAATAACACCAAAGAGATTTCCACAAAATTTTCCTCTCTACATCCTTCGTTAAAGAGCTTTCATGCAGCACTGGAAATAACGAAGAAACTTGGATCAGAAACTGAAAACCTTTCTGGACTTTTCAAAATTAAACATTTAATTCATAATTCTGATAAAACGCTGGAAAAATTAGGAGCAGCATCACTCCAGGACCCTAAACTTAATCAGTTAAGATCTTTCTTAGAGCTCTCAATTCCCATCAAATCACTGGAGACAGAACTCTTGAAGATTCAGAGCTGTTTCGCGCATGAAGAAACTTTAGTAAGGACACATACAAATGATTTGAAAGTTATTGAAGAATTAATTACACCAGTTGCCAATTTCGTCGACTCACTCAACCTCATACAAAGGAAAGTCCAACAAATGCAAGCAGAAGATAAGTTTCTGGAAATAACTCTATCAGAAGTTCTGAAAGACGCTATCAAATTGATTGAAAACAAATTAGATGTTTCAACATCTCAATTGTGCAGCTCTCATAAAGATTCAGAAGAAAGTAGTATTCTTAAAATGCTAAGAGTTGTCAACTTACATGCAAATACCTTATGCGAAATTCTGTCACATATAGAAAAGGAATATTCAGTAAATATCGGAGACTTAGAAGTCACCGAAAACAAAAATTTGCTAGTTATTCAAGGAGCTTTAAAGTCTGTGGAAGAACTTCGAAATCATATAGAGAGTGCCAACACAATCGCAAAAACGCCTCGTGAATCTGTTATCCCCGAAAAAATACTCAAATCCATAAGTGAGCCGTTGTTAGAACTTCAGCAGAGCTTAATTCAAGTAGAACAGCAAGTTCTTGGTTCTGGAATAAAGTCCGGATCTACAGCTGCCAATATATGTCTAATATCATCTCTTACCCAACCATTTCAAGAGTTACTTGAAATTTTGGAGAAAGACGAACAACAAAGTTCCGAGCTCACGCAATTTTCGTCACTAGAAGACAAAGTTACGAAAATGGAAAGATTTATTCAGCCTGTCCAGGAATTGCGACAAGCTATATCTTTAATACAAAAAACAGTATCTGGGACATCGGGAAGGTTATCCCCTGAAAGCATCGCTATGGAATCATTATTGCATCCATTGGAAACTTTGCAGCATGAGTTGGATGAAATAGAAAGATATTTTGAGGATCCTGTACTTGTAGTCAAAACTAGTCAGAAAGTTTTCGATTCATTCAAAAATTCCCTTCACAAATTAGAACAGGGGTTTCAGTTAATAGAAACACAGGCCTTTTTGGGACCTGACGAACAGCCTCTAAGTGAAAGAGAAAGTCTTTCAATCTTAGAAGACCTTACGGTACCATTAGATGACTTATTTCAGTGTTTAACTATGATGGATCACGATGTGCAAGGACAAAGCATATCGCAAAAATTAGGAGTAGGGCTGCTAAAATCTTTGACTGGCTCAGTTTCTGAGCTCAGGAAAGGAATTTCATTAGTTAAGAAACAAACAGCTTTGAAGCCTGCTTCTGACCCTTTACCCGAATATATCCTAGATTTGGTTGAAAATTTAGCACAGCCAATGCAAGAATTGCGTAAGGGATTAGCTAGAATCCAATATATGGTACACTTTGAAGCACTTAAGGAAGAAAAAGAAAATAATTTTAGCCCAAATGCAAAACAATTAGAAGATGTGGAAGAAATTATGCAAATGAAAACTGATAAAACAGTTATGCCTGGTATCGATGAGAATTCCTTGAAAAAAGTGTCATCTTGCATCCAAAGTCTCAAACACATTCATATTGATATGGAAAAGAGACTGAGAAAGGAACATAAACATCCACTTTTACAAAAAACAGGTACAAAAATACTTAATACAATAGGAGCTGCGACAGAAGACCTGCGCAAGTCGTTAGAAGAACTGAAACATGAAGATAATACTCAGAAAGATATAGCTTCTTTATTTATGAAAAATATGTCTGCTCCACTTAAATTACTCATGGAGTGTACTGAACAGATTCAAGAACTAGCTGCTTCCGAAACCAGTCAGTCATTCAGGACATTTCTTACGGCCCTTCTTGCTGCGACTGAAAAGCCAATTACTGAATTACAAAAAGTATTCAGTGGTAGCGATTCAGTTAATTCGGATACAGTTAAATTATTAATAGGTGGTACAGAACCACATTTCTCTGAAACAAGCGATGTAAATGTAAAAGTTTCTAATAAAGTTTCATCCACTTTGACACCCCTAAAAAGCTTGGGCACATATGAAGCACCAATTCTTAAACTGCAAGAAGTATGTGAAGCCATTAAAAAATTTGTTGTTGAACAAAGGCGTGACGATGAAACACATCCTGTTATTAAACTTCTCGTCCCACCTATTGAACAATTTCAATTATTTCTTACGCAACTACAAAATGCAGTTGCGTCATCGCCTGAAAATGTTGGCACTGATAATACTAGAAATATCGATCCCAATATTCTTCAAGATGCTATTAATGATTTGAGTAAAAATGTACATTTTCTTGGCAAAGAAATGTGCAAAGAGCACAGTTTTCCAGCTCTTTCAGAGCATGAAAATTTGCTTGTTGAAAATTTTTTAATTTCTGTACAAGAAATACAAAACTGCCTTTCGCAGAAAGGTGATAAAACCGATTGCCAGTCATACCATGACACTGTATCATCTGAAGCTCCTTTACTAGAGAATATCGCCCAAAAGAACGAAACTGCTCTTCCAGTTCAGTGTTCTTTAACAAAGCAATCAGAACTTGAAGAAACTCCAATCAGTATTACTGAACATTTGCAAGCGCCTGTCTTTCAAGTTTTAGCAGATCCATTGAAAGAATTAAGAAACCATATATCCCAGATACAGCAACAAATTTGCCTAAACAACAATGAACGACTGACAGAAGACAATATTAATATTCTGAAGAAAATTGAAAAACCCTTGGAAGAAATTCAGAAATGCGTTACCTTTATAGAAGAAAACAAGGAGGATAGTAACAAATCTGATTTCCTATGCTCAATAAAATCACTTGCCCAAAAAGGTATACAATTAATGAACTTGACAAAAGACATCGAAAATAATATATTGGTTGTTGGGGAGTGTAATGTGCAAAACAGTGAACCAAATGTTACACTGAATATTCGTGTTGCTGAACATGTTGAAGAAATCGAGCATTTACTCTCTTTTGTAGAAAAGTATAGTGATACACGTGAAAAAGAAAGAGATATGCATAAAGAATCTGCACGTTCATCCACATTGACTGCTTCTGTACAGGGAGATGAGAGACAAGCATGTCTCACTGCACCGAATATTTTGCAAGAGACAAACAATGAGCAAAAGCTTACTGAAAATGAAATTCATTATATCCCATGTATGGTTCAGTCCTTGTTAGAATTAAAAGAGATTATACCATTGGTTGAAAAATTGGTACTAGAGAACCCAACTGAAAGCCTGTTCAAAAACGAATTAATGCAGGCAATAAAAGGCGTAGATATATTATGCAAAGACTTACAAAAATGCACATCCCCTGTAGAAACATGTATTTCCACTGGAAGTGAAATTCCAAATGAAAATGCTAGTGATTTAAAACTTAAGGTTAAGTTAATAAAACAAGCAATTCAAATCATGAATGAGCAAATACATAAAGAAACGAGTATCCCTTTTCTTAATAAAGAAACAAACAGAGGCATAATTCAAACATTCTCACAAAAAATAGAAACAGTTCAAAACTCGATAATGCTCTTCAGTGAAGCAGTGTCAGTGGACAATTTAGAAAAAAGTATTTTCATAGAACAGTCTACAAGTGGTAAAGTGCCTTATACTCCAGAAAGTGCAAATATATTGTCTTCCGCCATGCAAGCATCAGGTGTTGTAAGTGAGAATCGTGAAATTTCAACTCAGTCAGCAATTTCATCTTTACTTGATGAAATTACAAAACCATTGGAAAATATAAAGAAATCACTTGTCCAAACACAAGATAACATACTATCCGCGAAAGTTAATCAAGCATGTGAATTAGACATTGCTCAAATAAAGGTCGGTTTGGCAGTTCCAATTGTTCAACTCAATAATTTAGTCGCATTAATTGAAAAATCAGAAGTTTATGAAAACGTGCAAGAGAGTAATCCTGACCAAGCAAAGAAACTTGTCTTTGGAGAACTAGCAAAAACTATATGTTCTTTAAAGCAAGCTCTTTCTCAGCTGGAGAATATCCCCGATGAGGCACTAGAAAATGTAAAAGGAGACAATCTTAATGACAAAACTGTACTTGTTAGTCTAGAAAACCCAGTAAAGGAACTCCAAAAATGTGTTGCACTTTTAGAAGAGAAAGCACATTCTCTTTCAAGTTGTGAAGATTTGCAAGCAATGCAAGAATCCCGTGTCTTGGAAATATCAGCTAAATCTCTAGTACATGTTGAAGATATTCATGGAGCTGAAAAGCAGATAATGAAAACTGCAAGTGACAAAGTGCTGCAAGGCTATGAAAAAACAGTTGGTTTGACAGAGGAGCCTACAAGTGGCACGATATCAAAAATTCCAGAAATTTCAAAAGAATTAAATCCTCACACACAAGCATCAGTTGCTGCAAATGAGAATAATGAATACTCAGTTCAACCAACAGCTGTATCTTTACTTGATGAAATTACAAAACCTTTGGAAAATATAAAGAAATCACTCGCCCAAGCACAAGAAAACATATTATCTGGGGAAGCTATTCTTGCTCAAATAAAGGCAGGATTGGCAGTTCCAATAGCTGAAATCAAGAAAGTGGTTGCATTGATTGAAAGAGCAGGCATATATGAAAATGTGCAAGAAAGTACTCCTGATAAAACAAATAAACTTGTGTTTACACAATTAGCTGAACCTGTGTGTGCTTTGAAGGAAGCCCTTTCCCAGCTGGAAAATATTCCTGTTGAGACACTACAAAATCTAAATAGTGACAATCTTGTTGACAAGTCAGTACTTGTTTGTCTAGAAAATCCAATAAAGCAACTTCAAGTATGTGTTGCACTTTTAGAAGAGAAAGCACTTTCTTTTTCAAGTTGTGGAGATTTACAGGCAATGCAAGAATCCTGTCTCCGTGTTGTTGAAGATATTCATGTAGTAGAAAAGCAGATTGTAAAAACTGTAAGTGACGAATTGTTGCAAGGCCATGAAGAAAAGTTCGGTTCGATACAGGAGCCTCCGAGTGATAAAATATCTGTCATACCAGAAATTGCAGAAGAATTGTATCCTTCTGTAGAATCATCAGGTGCTGTAAATGAGAATAACGAATTCTTAGTTCAACCAACAACGGCATCTTTACTTGGTGAAATTACAAAACCTTTGGAAAATATAAAGAAATCACTCGCCCAAGCACAAGAAAACATACTATCTGGGGAAGCTATTCTTGCACATGATTTAGACATTGCTCAAATAAAGGCAGGATTGGCAGTTCCAATAGTCGAACTTAAGAAAGTGGTTGCATTGATTGAAGGAGCAGACGTTTATGAAGTTGTGCAAGAAAGTACTCCTGACCAAGCAAATAAACTTGTGTTTACAGAATTAGCAGAACCAGTTTGTGCTTTGAAGGAAGCCCTTTCCCAGCTGGAAAATATTCCTGTTGAGACACTACAAAATCTAAATAGTGACGCTCTTGTTGACAAGTCAGTACTTGTTTGTCTGAAAAATCCAATAAAGCAACTTCAAGAATGTGTTGCACTTTTAGAAGAGAAAGCACTTTCTTTTTCGAGTTGTGGAGATTTACAGCCAATACAAGAATCCTGTCTCGCTGTTGTTGAAGATATTCATGTAGTAGAAAAGCATATTGTAAAAACTGTAAGTGACGAATTGTTGCAAGGCCATGAAGAAAAGTTCGGTTCGATACAGGAGCCTCCGAGTGATAAAATATCAGTCATACCAGAAATTGCAGAAGAATTGTATCCTTCTGTAGAATCATCAGGTGCTGTAAATGAGAATAACGAATTCTTAGTTCAACCAACAACTGCATCTTTACTTGGTGAAATTACAAAACCTTTGGAAAATATAAAGAAATCACTCGCCCAAGCACAAGAAAACATACTATCTGGGGAAGCTATTCTTGCACATGATTTAGACATTGCTCAAATAAAGGCAGGATTGGCAGTTCCAATAGTCGAACTTAAGAAAGTGGTTGCATTGATTGAAGGAGCAGACGTATATGAAGATGTGCAAGAAAGTACTCCTGATAAAACAAATAAACTTGTGTTTACAGAATTAGCAGAACCTGTGTGTGCTTTGAAGGAAGCCCTTTCCCAGCTGGAAAATATTCCTGTTGAGACACTACAAAATCTAAATAGTGACGCTCTTGTTGACAAGTCAGTACTTGTTTGTCTGAAAAATCCAATAAAGCAACTTCAAGAATGTGTTGCACTTTTAGAAGAGAAAGCACATTCTTTTTCGAGTTGTGGAGATTTACAGCCAATACAAGAATCCTGTCTCGCTGTTGTTGAAGATATTCATGTAGTAGAAAAGCATATTGTAAAAACTGTAAGTGACGAATTGTTGCAAGGCCATGAAGAAAAGTTCGGTTCGATACAGGAGCCTCCGAGTGATAAAATATCAGTCATACCAGAAATTTCAGAAGAATTGTATCCTTATGTAGAATCATCAGATGCTGTAAATGAGAATAACGAATTCTTAGTTCAACCAACAACTGCATCTTTACTTGGTGAAATTACAAAACCTTTGGAAAATATAAAGAAATCACTCGCCCAAGCACAAGAAAACATACTATCTGGGGAAGCTATTCTTGCACATGATTTAGACATTGCTCAAATAAAGGCAGGATTGGCAGTTCCAATAGTCGAACTTAAGAAAGTTGTTGCATTGATTGAAGGATCAGACGTATATGAAGATGTGCAAGAAAGTACTCCTGATAAAACAAATAAACTTGTGTTTACAGAATTAGCAGAACCTGTGTGTGCTTTGAAGGAAGCCCTTTCCCAGCTGGAAAATATTCCTGTTGAGACACTACAAAATCTAAATAGTGACGCTCTTGTTGACAAGTCAGTACTTGTTTGTCTGAAAAATCCAATAAAGCAACTTCAAGAATGTGTTGCACTTTTAGAAGAGAAAGCACATTCTTTTTCGAGTTGTGGAGATTTACAGCCAATACAAGAATCCTGTCTCGCTGTTGTTGAAGATATTCATGTAGTAGAAAAGCATATTGTAAAAACTGTAAGTGACGAATTGTTGCAAGGCCATGAAGAAAAGTTCGGTTCGATACAGGAGCCTCCGAGTGATAAAATATCAGTCATACCAGAAATTGCAGAAGAATTGTATCCTTCTGTAGAATCATCAGATGCTGTAAATGAGAATAACGAATTCTTAGTTCAACCAACAACTGCATCTTTACTTGGTGAAATTACAAAACCTTTGGAAAATATAAAGAAATCACTCGCCCAAGCACAAGAAAACATACTATCTGGGGAAGCTATTCTTGCACATGATTTAGACATTGCTCAAATAAAGGCAGGATTGGCAGTTCCAATAGTCGAACTTAAGAAAGTGGTTGCATTGATTGAAGGAGCAGACGTTTATGAAGTTGTGCAAGAAAGTACTCCTGACCAAGCAAATAAACTTGTGTTTACAGAATTAGCAGAACCAGTTTGTGCTTTGAAGGAAGCCCTTTCCCAGCTGGAGAGTATTCCTGTTGAGACAATACAAAATCTAAATAGTGACAACCTTGTTGAAAAATCAGTATTTGTTAGTCTAGAAAATCAAATAAAGCATCTTCAAGAGTGTGTAGCTCTTTTAGAAGAGAAAACCCATCTCCTTTCAAGTTGTGAAGATTTACAGGCAATGCAAGAATCGTGTATCCCAGACATGTCAGCTAAATCTTTAGTACATGTTGTTGAAGATATTCATGGAATAGAAAATAAGATTACAAAAACTGTAAGTGACGAAGAGTTGCAAGACTATGAAGAAAAACTTGGTTTGATACAGGAGCCTGCGAGTGATGAAATATCAGACATACAAGTAATTGCAAAAGAATTGTACTCCTCTACAGAAGCATTAGGTCCTGCAAATGAGAATACAGAATTCTCAGTTCAGCCAACAGCTGTATCTTTACTTGATGAAATTACACAACCTTTGGAAAATATAAGGAAATCACTGCTCCAAGCGCAAGAAAACATACTCTCTGAAAAAGCTAATCATGTGCATGAATTAAACATTGCTCAATTAAATGCAGGTTTGGCGGTTCCTGTTTTAGAACTCAAGAAATTGGTCGCATTGATTGAAAGAGCAGAAGTTTATGAAAACGTGCAAGAAAGTACTCCTGATAAAACAAATAAACTTGTTTTCGCAGAATTAGCAGAACCCATTTGTGCTTTGAAAGAAGCCCTTTCTCAGCTGGAGCATATTCCTGTTGAGACACTAGAAAACATAAATAGCAACAAACTTGTTGAAAAATCGGTATTTGTTAGTCTAGAAAATCCAGTAAAACATCTTCAAGAGTGTGTTGCTCTTTTAGAAGAGAAAACCCACCTTCTTTCAAGTTGTGGAGATTTACAAACACCACAAGAACCCTGCCAATCTGCAATTTCAGCTAAGTCTCTAGTCCATAATGATGGTCTTCATGAAGCTCAAATACAGATTGTAAAATCCGTGAAAGATGTTAATGAGCACATATCCCAAGTCTTTGAAGAAAAGGAAGGCTTGAGTGAAGAATCTGCAAGTGATAAAATATCAAACATTCCAGAAATTGCAAAAGAATTGTACGCTTCTGTAGAAGCATCACGTACTGCAACTGAGAATAACGAATTCTCAGCTCAGTCAGAAGCTTTATCTTTAATTGATGAAATTACGAAACCTTTGGAAAGTATAAAGAAATCACTCGCCCAAGCACAGGAAATCATACTATCTGGGGAAGCTAATCTTGCACATGAATTAGACATTGCTCAAATAAAGGCCGGATTGGCAGTTCCAATAGTTGAACTCAAGAAAGTGGTTGCATTGATTGAAAAAGCAGAAGTTTATGAAGATGTGCAAGATAGTACTGCTGAACAGGCAAAGAAACTTATGTTTACAGAACTAGCAAAACCCATGTGTGCTATGAAGGAAGTATTTTACCAGTTGGAGCATATTCCCGATGAGACATTAGAAAATATAAATAGTGATAACCTTGCTGAGAAGTCTGAATTTATTCGTCTTGAAAATCCAATAAAGCAACTCCAAGAGTGTGTTGCAATTTTAGAAGAGAAAGCACATTCTCTTACAAGTTGTGAAGATTTACAAGCATTGCAAGAAATGTGCCACTCTGAAATTTCAGCTGATTTGGTAGCACATATAGTTGAAAACCTTCATAAAGCTGAAAAAAATATTATGGAGTTGGCAAAAACGCTTCCCGAGGAAGAATTCAGCAATTTGTCCACTCCCATACATGACTTAACAAAAAGTTTACAAAACCTGGATGAAATAATTTTTCACAAAGATGTAGTGATTCATCCAGAGTCAAAACCAGTACTCCTGCAAGAAATATATTCTTTAGTGCATAAGGTGCGTAAGGGAATCGCGCTTGTGGAAAAAACTTTACCATCCAGTTTGATGGATGAAGGAGAGCAGCATCTCGGAATATTAGTAACACAACAATTAGAGCGACAGTTAAATAACATAGCAAAGAGAATAACATATTTAGCAAAGGAGGGGATAATAGAAAATGGCACAGAGGCTGCTACAGATTTAATATCCATGGATTCTAACAGTTTGCAGTATTTAAATGCCACTGAACATACAATTGACGAAAACGAGCAAGAAAAAGATATATATTCTGTTAATAAGGCAGCGTCACTTCAGTCTTCCCACTTAGATTCTGGCAACAAAGTCTTAACGAATCCTGAACAAATAAAAACTTTAAGTATGGAAATTGAGAAGAACAAACTGGATGGAAATGTTAAGGAATTACAAGAAATGCATGAAAGATCTGAAGATGATCAGAATATTGATTCAAAAGCCACTCAATCAGAAAATGATGCTATTAAAGAAACTCAGCTGTTAGCAATCGACCCGTTAAAAGAAGCACAAGCCTTAAGTATTGGAAGTGGTGTTTCCGACGGGACTAGGCACAAATCGACTGATAAACAAGCGCTGATGAATGACAAGGAAAAGTCTACTGAAATTAAGGATTTAGTTATGACTACAACAGAAAGCCCTCAACATGATGTATTAAAAGAAATGGTAAAAGATATTGCTTCTGGGAATGAGATTACTGAGACGAAATATGAAGCGGAGAAAATGATAAAGGATGAAAATAATGTCGAAATAAACAACCTTGAGCAAAATATAAACAATAAGGATGAAAAAGATAAATATGAGAATCGGATCACTGAGAATAAAGGTGTATTTAAGGGTGCCCCAGAGATATTTGAAGTAACTGATAAAGAACAAGACAGTAACATCGAAAACAATCTGTCCAAACCATTGATGGAAACTGTAATAAAGACGCAAAGAGAGGAGGAAAAATTTGAAAGTTGCAGAGAACAAGAAAACCATCATGATAGAGGGGCGATATTACAGGATTCTCAAAGCAATAAGGTTGTCGAAAGTGACCGAACTGATAACAATATTGAAAACAAAAAATCAACATATTCCTCAGAAGATGTGACAAAGCAGCCAGAAATCACTCAGATTATAGGAGATAGAAAGGAACAAGAAAACTATAGTGAAGTCAGTGACAAAAGGACTGTATCAGAGGCTGCTACAAAAATATTAGAAATGCCCGATCTAAAAGGAAGCGACAGCGAACAAGGAAGCAATAGTGAGAATTTTGAACCAGAAGACCCTGTGAAAGAGAAAACAGAGAGGCAACTAGACAAACAACTGGCTGACAGCATCATAAAACAAGAGAAAACAAATGAAAATGTTGAGTCGAAATGTAAGACAGAAGAATTGAACAAAACGTTTCCTGATGATTTGTCAGTTAAAATACCTGAACATAGAACAATAACTAAAATTAATGATCTTGAAGGTACCACTAGTGCAACATCTAAGGAATCATTGCTCACTTCAATGAAAGAATATGGAGAACAATCGGACAAACTTGAAGAAAATAAAGACGATATTACTAATGAAACCACAATAAGTAAATCAAAAGTCACCGAAATGTTGGAAAGAGAAAATGATGAAGGTAAAAGTAACAAAGAATGTGAATTGGATGGTGTTAGTAGAAGCATAAAAGAGGAATCGAACTTTATTATACCAGTTGAAAGTAATAATGTAGAATCTGTCAAAAAAGAAGCAAGATTATCAAAACAGATAACTTATGATTTAAATAATTTAAAAGAAGCAGAAGTGATAAACAAAACTACAAATACAGACACGGAGTTAATCAGTGATGTTTGTTCAAGAAATCAAGAGCAATTACCTGAAAATGAAAGTCCACTTCAAGAAAATAGAGAAAATGTACTTTACGAGTCTAGAAATACAGATGTTGTAAGAGAAACAAAAGATAAAAATATGGATTCAAAAGAAGATAAAACAAACTATAAATTAAATAATTTAGGTGAGCCCTGCAACATTACAGACGAATATGAGGCAACTGAAGAAGTACAGCCGGTATTGCAGGTAAAACAAGAGAAGGAAAATGAATTTGAAAGTAATATAATTCGAGAAGATAAAAAAGTTGTAGACGGGCAAGAAAAAATGAAATCAACTGGGGCAGAGAAAGCTACCAAATTTGAAGAAAATAAAAACAATGAAAATCTTCAAACAGAAATAAATAGAAATATATCTTTAAAAACATTAAAAACAAAAAAAGAAAATCAAATTGGTACTAAGAGCACCGATGCTTCATGCAGCGAATCAAAAGAACGCACTATTGATAAATTAGAAGCAAAGAAAGAAACAGCATTAGAGAATAGAGCTACATCTGCTCAAGAAATTGACAATGTTGGTATTAAACCAAATGAAAAAGAAGCCAGTTCAAATCTTAACACCAAACAAGATAGTAAAATGCTGGAAACACAAAGTCTAAAAGAGAACGAATCGAAAAGAGAAACCAGTTCCGAGGATAAAGAGAAGCCTACAGCAGCAGAAACCTCTAGTTCTGACGAAAAGAACCAGACTTCAAACAATACGAAAAATGGCTTTAATAAAAGATTACAATCAGACCAAAGTAACACGACAGATACTGAGAATATGGTTAAAACTAAACGTAAAACTATGAAGAAATCAAAAAAATCACCCGATAAAAGTACCCAGTTACAAACAGATAAAGAAGAAAATGAAGTACAAGATTTGTTAGCCAAAAGTAAAGAACAAGATACTATTGATCATGTTCAACAAAGAATAATACAAGCACAAGAAGACAAAACCACCGAAGAACTCACCACTTCACATGGAGCTATTAATGAACAAAAAAGTATGGAGGATATAGTAAAAGTCAAAAAGGTAGACGAGAACAGTAAACAAAAAAATGCAATGGAAGAAAGTATGCAAGGAATTCTTCAAGCTACCAAAAACGAAGAGACTGAAGAGGAAAAAAATCTAGTTAAATTACAGGAAGAAAGGTCTAATGAAAGTAAAGCGAATAGTGAGAAAGACTTAACTTCTATTGAAGATAAAGGATCTTCCGATGTCAGTAAGATTGTCAGTAAAGATAAGGAATTAGATACTAGGAAAACAGAGAAAGAAAAGGAAGAAAAAGAACCTTTACGAGAAACTGAATCGCAGGAAAAAAGACAGCAAGGACATAGGCAAAATAAAACAGTAGAAGGGCAAACAACTGAATTAGAACCGAAGCCCGAATTAAATGATCAAGGAATTCCCATTGAGGGGCCTAAACGTAAAGAAAAAACAGCAAGTGTGAAAGGAAAAAAAGAAAAGAAAGTAAAAGATAAGGACAACAGCAAAAAAACTCAACAAAAGCAAATAGAAAAAGATAAGTTGTCAAAAGACGCAGGCGTATGTTTGGATGAAGGTAAGAATTTTGATGGGACAGAATATCACAAAGATAAAGCTATAGAAAAAAGTGANCAGGCGTATGTTTGGATGAAGGTAAGAATTTTGATGGGACAGAATATCACAAAGATAAAGCTATAGAAAAAAGTGAAATTGCTGAAAGTGTCAGAAAGTCTAATGCAATAAACATTAATGAAAGAAAGCAATCTTTAGAATGTAAAGAACTCGATAAAACTGCAATAAACGAAAGCGAGATACTAGATAAAAATGCTAAAGTCGTTAACGATGTACAAGAAAGTGAGATGCAATATACTCTGGAGAAGGGAATAAAAGATTTTGATGGAAAATTGAAAAGCACATTAGAAGAAGAGAATATAAATAAAAACATAATATTACCAGAGGCTAACCTCACACAGGACAGTGATGGTATAAGCAAAGATGGTTTCCAGTGTAGCATGACTGAAGAACAACTTGAAGAGCAGCGAAAGGAGAGTACTATAAGCAACAAGGACAAAGACAGGGCATCAAAAGAAGAGACAGAAATCAATTCGAGGAGAAGTGGAGAAGCAAAGAGTGATATGATTGTTACAAACGAAAAATCAATGGAGTCCAAAGAAGAAAAAGATGTAAGAAATAAAGCTGATAAAATAGATAAACAAGCAGCAAACAAACGAGATGAATGTGTGGAAACAGATTATGAAAACAGTACAGAGAATGGTAAAAGCAATGGTTCTGTTATGTTAGACGACAAACAAAAAGAGAACGTGGTTTCGGAATGCCCTCAGAAAGACAGTAATAAAAAAGAGGAGATAACAGTTACGAAAATAAGCAAAGAAAATGACAAACTACAAAAATCGGTAAAGAAAGTGCGACACACAAAAAATAAAGATAAAGAGAGTGTAAATAAATCTGAACAGGTGGATAACATTAAGGAAGATGTAAAAGATGGGAAACGAATATCCCCTAGTAAGAAAGAAATAAGTAATTCCCATACGGACGATCAAGGGAAAGCCGAAGGCAGTAATATTTCCAGTCCCACAGAAGAGAATGAAGGTAAAGTTACAGCAGGAAAAGAATGTAAAGATAAAGAAGATACTAAACGTATCTTAAAAGATACCACTGAACATAACAGCGAAGCTGAAACTAAACACCATGCGAATGAGGAAATTACTGGTAGTGCTGAAAGAGTAGGAGATCAAATTCAGCCACAAAAATCTGAAGACATATATAAAACTGAAACAGAATTAACCACGTTGCCTCAGCTTGAAAGAAAGGAAGAAATCCAAAATATGTGCAGCACAGCGGCAGAAAAGTCAACAGAAGCAAAAGAAGAGAAACTGGACGAGGCAACTGTAGGTGCTACAGAGGCAAAGACGGACATTAGTGAAGGTGTCAAAAAGAGAAAAAGCACTAGAAAAGAAAAGAAACCGAATTCTGTGGAACGTCTCANAAATAAATAGAAATATATCTTTAAAAACATTAAAAACAAAAAAAGAAAATCAAATTGGTACTAAGAGCACCGATGGTTCATGCAGCGAATCAAAAGAACGCACTATTGATAAATTAGAAGCAAAGAAAGAAACAGCATTAGAGAATAGAGCTACATCTGTTCAAGAAATTGACAATGTTGGTATTCAACCAAATGAAAAAGAAGCCAGTTCAAATCTTAACACCAAACAAGATAGTAAAATGCTGGAAACACAAAGTCTAAANAACCAAATGAAAAAGAAGCCAGTTCAAATCTTAACACCAAACAAGATAGTAAAATGCTGGAAACACAAAGTCTAAAAGAGAACGAATCGAAAAGAGAAACCAGTTCCGAGGATAAAGAGAAGCCTACAGCAGCAGAAACCTCTAGTTCTGACGAAAAGAACCAGACTTCAAACAATACGAAAAATGGCTTTAATAAAAGATTACAATCAGACCAAAGTAACACGACAGATACTGAGAATATGGTTAAAACTAAACGTAAAACTATGAAGAAATCAAAAAAATCACCCGATAAAAGTACCCAGTTACAAACAGATAAAGAAGAAAATGAAGTACAAGATTTGTTAGCCAAAAGTAAAGAACAAGATACTATTGATCATGTTCAACAAAGAATAATACAAGCACAAGAAGACAAAACCACCGAAGAACTCACCATTTCACATGGAGCTATTAATGAACAAAAAAGTATGGAGGATATAGTAAAAGTCAAAAAGGTAGACGAGAACAGTAAACAAAAAAATGCAATGGAAGAAAGTGNAAAAGTATGGAGGATATAGTAAAAGTCAAAAAGGTAGACGAGAACAGTAAACAAAAAAATGCAATGGAAGAAAGTGTGAAAGGAATTCTTCAAGCTACCAAAAACGAAGAGACTGAAGAGGAAAAAAATCTAGTTAAATTACAGGAAGAAAGGTCTAATGAAAGTAAAGCGAATAGTGAGAAGGACTTAACTTCTATTGAAGATAAAGGATCTTCCGATGTCAGTAAGATTGTCAGTAAAGATAAGGAGTTAGATACTAGGAAAACAGAGAAAGAAAAGGAAGAAAAAGAACCTTTACGAGAAACTGAATCGCAGGAAAAAAGACAGCAAGGACATAGGCAAAATAAAACAGTAGAAGGGCAAACAACTGAATTAGAACCGAAGCCCGAATTAAATGATCAAGGAATTCCCATTGAGGGGTCTAAACGTAAAGAAAAAACAGCAAGTGTGAAAGGAAAAAAAGAAAAGAAAGTAAAAGATAAGGACAACAGCAAAAAAACTCAACAAAAGCAAATAGAAAAAGATAAGTTGTCAAAAGACGCAGGCGTATGTTTGGATGAAGGTAAGAATTTTGATGGGACAGAATATCACAAAGATAAAGCTATAGAAAAAAGTGAAATTGCTGAAAGTGTCAGAAAGTCTAATGCAATAAACATTAATGAAAGAAAGCAATCTTTAGAATGTAAAGAACTCGATAAAACTGCAATAAACGAAAGCGAGATACTAGATAAAAATGCTAAAGTCGTTAACGATGTACAAGAAAGTGAGATGCAATATACTCTGGAGAAGGGAATAAAAGATTTTGATGGAAAATTGAAAAGCACATTAGAAGAAGAGAATATAAATAAAAACATAATATTACCAGAGGCTAACCTCACACAGGACAGTGATGGTATAAGCAAAGATGGTTTCCAGTGTAGCATGACTGAAGAACAACTTGAAGAGCAGCGAAAGGAGAGTACTATAAGCAACAAGGACAAAGACAGGGCATCAAAAGAAGAGACAGAAATCAATTCGAGGAGAAGTGGAGAAGCAAAGAGTGATATGATTGTTACAAACGAAAAATCAATGGAGTCCAAAGAAGAAAAAGATGTAAGAAATAAAGCTGATAAAATAGATAAACAAGCAGCAAACAAACGAGATGAATGTGTGGAAACAGATTATGAAAACAGTACAGAGAATGGTAAAAGCAATGGTTCTGTTATGTTAGACGACAAACAAAAAGAGAACGTGGTTTCGGAATGCCCTCAGAAAGACAGCAATAAAAAAGAGGAGGTAACAGTTACGAAAATAAGCAAAGAAAATGACAAACTACAAAAATCGGTAAAGAAAGTGCGACACACAAAAAATAANTAACAGTTACGAAAATAAGCAAAGAAAATGACAAACTACAAAAATCGGTAAAGAAAGTGCGACACACAAAAAATAAAGATAAAGAGAGTGTAAATAAATCTGAACAGGTGGATAACATTAAGGAAGATGTAAAAGATGGGAAACGAATATCCCCTAGTAAGAAAGAAATAAGTAATTCCCATACGGACGATCAAGGGAAAGCCGAAGGCAGTAATATTTCCAGTCCCACAGAAGAGAATGAAGGTAAAGTTACAGCAGGAAAAGAATGTAAAGATAAAGAAGATACTAAACGTATCTTAAAAGATACCACTGAACATAACAGCGAAGCTGAAACTAAACACCATGCGAATGAGGAAATTACTGGTAGTGCTGAAAGAGTAGGAGATCAAATTCAGCCACNGAAGCTGAAACTAAACACCATGCGAATGAGGAAATTACTGGTAGTGCTGAAAGAGTAGGAGATCAAATTCAGCCAAAAAAATCTGAAGACATATATAAAACTGAAACAGAATTAACCACGTTGCCTCAGCTTGAAAGAAAGGAAGAAATCCAAAATATGTGCAGCACAGCGGCAGAAAAGTCAACAGAAGCAAAAGAAGAGAAACTGGACGAGGCAACTGTAGGTGCTACAGAGGCAAAAACGGACATTAGTGAAGGTGTCAAAAAGAGAAAAAGCACTAGAAAAGAAAAGAAACCGAATTCTGTGGAACGTCTCACTGAGAGTAAAGACACCGCGGAGAAAATAGTAAGCAACAACAATTTATCGGAAGGAGAAAATAACTCGAAACTAAATAACGATGTACACGAAGCAAAAATAAATGCTCACATAACAAACAGTCTGGCAGAAAAACAAAGAGACAATAATGTCTTTACCGAACTGGACAAATCCCCTTCAGCTGATGCCGCTCGCAAGAGAGCTAAAAGTTGCGAAATATATGGCGCCACTGTTAATGGCTATTCTGTGAAGGAGACGATGGGCACTGACTCCACAGAACGAAGTTCTACTCTCACAGAATCTATCACATCAAGCACACNGTGAAGGAGACGATGGGCACTGACTCCACAGAACGAAGTTCTACTCTCACAGAATCTATCTCATCAAGCACACTGACGCCTGGACACACGACGCGCACCATTCCGGATAGAATTAATGCAGCAGAGGACACCAGCTTGGCCAGCATGGAAGAGCTTCCTTTCGACAAGCCCAGCAGTTTTCGGGTTCGCGATGCAAACAAGGTTAGAGAACTAGCCTGAATTTTTAATGGACAAGAAAAAGTTATGAAAGATAGAGAGAGAGTATGTGTTTGTGTGTACGCGTATGTGTGTTTTCTAACATTACCGTAATTGTGCTCGATAAGGGTTTTAATGATTAAAAAAAATTTCCGTATGTAAACGTACCATCTCATCATCAAAACGCTCTATAACAGTTCGTGCCTCTGGTGTACTGTTTGATGTGCNAAGGTTAGAGAACTAGCCTGAATTTTTAATGGACAAGAAAAAGTTATGAAAGATAGAGAGAGAGTATGTGTTTGTATGTGTGTGTACGCGTATGTGTGTTTTCTAACATTACCGTAATTGTGCTCGATAAGGGTTTTAATGATTTAAAAAAATGTCCGTATGTAAACGTACCATCTCATCATCAAAACGCTCTATAACAGTTCGTGCCTCTGGTGTACTGTTTGATGTGCNTCCGTATGTAAACGTACCATCTCATCATCAAAACGCTCTATAACAGTTCGTGCCTCTGGTGTACTGTTTGATGTGCGGGATGTTGACCAGATTAAGTATCTCAGGAAAGAGTTTCCCTTTTACCTCTTAAATTTAATCAGTAGAACAACCTTATTGCCGAAGGACAGCTGTTGTGTGTTACATCCTAGGTGATGCTTCCAATGTACACAAAACGAAAATTCCGAACGGGAGCCTCCCGAGTGATGGGGTAAACGCGTGCTACATACTTCCGGAATTGGTGTACCAGTTCAAAAGTTCTCGAGGATGCTCAGACGCAGTAGATTCTTTAATGCATCTTTACACTGAGAAAACTCACACACGTTATTTGAATATTGGTTTTACATGAAAACCCTCTAACGGTCAGTGAAATATAAGTTTCCGATAAGAAGTATAATTTGATGGAGAGTGGGCAACCACGTACCCCTAAGGGTCTGGCTTTACCTGCAGCCATCAGCAACCATCAGAAACGAATAGCTGGAGAGCCATACAAAGAGGAAACAATGACAGCACTTTGTTCACAGTGCTGTTTACCCGTACATTAACTTTAAAAATCCACAGAGTTGCATAGTTGTTCATACTAGGAAAGATTCATTCATTCGTTCTGTTTTAACTGCAAAATATCAGAACATTTCTTCACTCCATTCGTTGAACACCGCGGCCTAAGAGTTTCATAGGTTACTGTTCCATAGTATTCTTTATGTTCAATTCCTTTATAGGCTCTTCACGGTAATATGAGTGAGCACTTTTGAAAATCCTGCATGAGATCTACTTGTATGCATGTTGTGTATTCTTCCGCGTTATGTAAAACTAACACTACCACGGGCCTCATAACTTTATTCATGCGTCGGTCAAGTGAAACTGTGAAGTTATTAGTAACGTAAATATTTTACACATTTGCTAATTTTTGNCTTTATTCATGCGTCGGTCAAGTGAAACTGTGAAGTTATTAGTAACGTAAATATTTTACACATTTGCTAATTTTTGCACATAGACGTATTGAAAAAACAGAAAGCGGAAGAAATAATGTATGTTGACACAAGTGGTTACCTAACACTTTTAATTCGACGTTAAGGGATACAAGGGCAACAGCAATATTTANAATGTATGTTGACACAAGTGGTTACCTAACACTTTTAATTCGACGTTAAGGGATACAAGGGCAACAGCAATATTTATGTGTATGGTTGCAGGGTGACAGGGGCAACAGTGATTCATATGTGTGTGGTTGCAGGGCGGCAGAGGCGAGAAGCCGCGCTTCAGCACGCGGCTGGCCGACCGCACGGCGGCGCAGGGCTCGCGCATCAAGCTGACGGCTAGCGTGCTCGGCAGCCCGGAGCCCTCCGTCAGCTGGCTGAAAGACGGCCTGCCACTGTCTGACTCCGCCACGTGGCGCGCCACCTGCTCCGGCGGCCTGGCAACCCTCGAGCTGCCCTCAGCTTCGCCCTCGCAGTCGGGCGAGTACACCTGCGTCGCCAGGAACGCGAACGGTCAGACGTCGTCCTCCGCAGAGCTCCGAGTCTGCGCCGGCTTCGAGCCTGCGCCATTCCCGCCGACCTTCACTCGCCTCATCAAGGGTCAGTCTCTTCTATCTCTCTTGGGGCCGCGGTTGCCGTAGTGGGTAGAGCTCCTTCAGCCAAGGCAAGCCGGACTTGATCCCCGGCGGTGTCACTCCCGGGATCGTGCCGGACCATGCCTCTGCTCAGCATTTTTTCACGGGTATCTCCCGTATCCCCCACCTCTCTATTCCGACGCTGCTTCATAGACACCTCGGTTCATCCTCATCGGCTGTCAAGACCCCTCATCATCAAGAACCGCCCAAACCTCTCCACTCTCCCTCTTTGTCAAGACAGCTGGTTGCGAACACCTCATTGTAACATACGCAGCTTATTCCTTCCTGTCTGCACGGCCATCTCGCATGAGATGCAACGATTCATGCAGTCTCGATGCACTATACGTATTTACCTACTTTCAGTGATTTAAGTTAAACTATTCACCACACTATGATAGCAGCATTAATACCATGATTAATGCAACAATGAAACACCTCTCAATTTTACACCACATCTTCTGCACTTGCACATATGCAGTATGACAACAATGGAGTGGAGTAGAAAGATTATGGCGATTCTTAACATCGAGTTCTTGAGAGCCGATGATGATGAAGGGAGGTGAGTTTGAAGATGCGCAGAATTTCAAGGGCGGGGGAAACGGGAGATCTCCGAGAAAACCCACTGACCAACGGCATCGTCCTGCACGATACCTACGAGCGAAAATCCGGGAGCAGTACAACAGCACTGCCACTACATTTTCAGGAGAGGAAGAAAGGGGTGAATTCATGTTGTCGCTTTATCTTTGCGCACAACAGACCTGGTTAACCACAAAAAAAAATTACTTTTCTCGTTATTCATTTATTTACAAATATCAAGATCTTGGTATTTCTGTCTGTATATTTTCATGCACAGTATGGCATCTAGTGTTTTAAACCCACGTTTCCGGTTTCTGCTTGAGTATCTACATTAAATAATATTATCGTGTACCCACGATTGTAATTTCGCCAAGAGATCCGTGATTAAAATTCCGCTGTTGGGGAATAATTTGATATAAGTATGGAGTTTAGTAGAGGAAATTTGATATATTTTACGAGGCTTTGCAGTTGGCTGACCTACCTGAGGGACACACCTCGTGTTTTTCCAAGTCATCACGAGACACATTAGGTGTGCGTGGGAAACGCAAAGGGATGGGGAGACCCCTGGAAAACCCACCGGCCATCTGTAACGTCCGTCACGTTCCCACATACGAAAATTCCTAGCTCCGATCCGCAGATAATCGAACACGAATCCCCGTGGTGGAAAGCTAGAGTGATAATCACACAGACATTGAGTCCGCCTCCCACCTTATTTTATATTTGTTCCTAATACTGTTAAACTCAAGCACGCTGCATGTGATGTCATTTGTAGAGACTAAAGTAATTAGGATTCCATAGTCCCAGCTAAGTATAGTTTATTCACGGATTCTTCACACTTTTTTAAATCACACCTTTGAAAAATTACCCCATGTGTGAGGTGTTAACTTGTTTCTTAAGTATGTAATGTATCACAGGCGTTTTATTCTTGTGTTAACATGAAAGTATAACATTTTTGGTTCAATAGAACTTTTACTTATGTTTTATCAAAAAGTAATACAATTTCATGTATAATTAATATGAGTAAACAGAGGGAGAAAATAGAAGAGTTGGTAATGCGTAGTAAAGAATAGTGCCCATTCAAAATATAATTACGCTGACTGCGCACGAATGCGGTGCGCTGTCCATTTGGTGTGATTCTCTATTCTTTGTTAAGCTTTGTTTACATGTGGCGGAGGAATATCCTGAAAGTATAACTTTAGCAGTGCTTCATAAAAGTGGGAAGTAACCATGCATGAACTATTGGATGCCATCATTCATTGTAGGTGTTGGAAGAAACACAAAAATATGCATATTCTAAGTATAAACACAAAAAAAAAAAAAAAATTGCAAATTAATAACATATTTATTATTTTAGAAAAAGTTAAAAATAAGAAAAGTTTTAATTTTATGTGCATTCACAGAATTGTATGATAAATACGATTGTTTGGGAGAAATCGAAGAGATTTCGTGTTTGCAACTTTTAGGAAACTGATTGATTTCGTCAAACACAAATTCTAATTTGTTGGTCAATTAAGAGTGCGCTCAATAATTGGCGGTGGTGTGTGTGCGTGCAGACTCGTACAAGTGGTCGGAGGACCAGCTGGTGCTGGAGTGCCGCGTGCGCAGTCACCCGCCGCCCAAGGTCACGTGGTTGAAGGGAGGGGCGCCGCTGGCCGCCGACGGCCGCTACCAGCAGGAGGAGCTCGCCGGCGGAGTGTGTCGCCTCGTCATCGGCTCGCNTAGTAAAGAATAGTGCCCATTCAAAATATAATTACGCTGACTGCGCACGAATGCGGTGCGCTGTCCATTTGGTGTGATTCTCTATTCTTTGTTAAGCTTTGTTTACATGTGGCGGAGGAATATCCTGAAAGTATAACTTTAGCAGTGCTTCATAAAAGTGGGAAGTAACCATGAATGAACTATAAGATGCCATCATTCATTGTAGGTGTTGGAAGAAACACAAAAATATGCATATTCTAAGTATAAAAACTATTAAAAAAAAAAAAAAAAAAAAATCAGAAAAAAAATTGCAAATTAATAACATATTTATTATTTTAGAAGAAGTTAAAAATAAGAAAATTTTTATTTTTATGTGCATTCACAGAATTGTATGATAAATACGATTGTTTGGGAGAAATCGAAGAGATTTCGTGTTTGCAACTTTTAGGAAACTGTTGATTTCGTCAAACACAAATTCTAATTTGTTGGTCAATTAAGAGTGCGCTCAATAATTGGCGGTGGTGTGTGTGCGTACAGACTCGTACAAGTGGTCGGAGGACCAGCTGGTGCTGGAGTGCCGCGTGCGCAGTCACCCGCCGCCCAAGGTCACGTGGTTGAAGGGAGGGGCGCCGCTGGCCGCCGACGGCCGCTACCAGCAGGAGGAGCTCGCCGGCGGAGTGTGTCGCCTCGTCATCGGCTCGCCGCACCCCGAGGTCGACAGCGGGCGGTACACCTGCCGCGCGGAGAACCTCCTCTGGAGCGACAGCGTCTCCGCCGACGTCGACTTCCCTGGTCAGCATCCTCGCCTTTACATTCTCCACACGGCACGCCATTACGGCAGGGAAACCACTATTGGCAGGGAAAGTCTCGCGTTTTAAACGACATTTGTCCTAGACCTAACTGTTCTACGTAATTTCTAGCCTGAGATTCCGGCACAGAAAACAAAAAAGTATTAATGTTACTACAACTGTAATGTTTTGTTATATGTGAGCCGTCAGTAACAAATGTTATTGTTAATGTAATATACCGTGAAGCTATTAATTTTTATGTAACATTAAGTGCTTTTGTAACAATATTAACTCCTTACTGATCTGCCAACATTAATGTTAAAATATTTGTGTTTAAAAGAAATTTGGAATTTTTTTTTTTACATTAAAGAAAAACATTCCGGTGCAATATAAATTAAGTACAATTATTTCATCAAATAAAGAAATTGTACTAACGAAAAAGATCGAAACCACGGCTGGAGTACTTTACAATCTCCACTATCGTGGACATTATCGTTTTACCACCTACTCTACCTTAACATGTCTGAACACGTTTCATACTGTGGGTATTCAGTACACCATAACGACAAACTGCAGTTCTCTTTTGNTTAAACGACATTTGTCCTAGACCTCACTGTTCTACGTAATTTCTAGCCTCAGATTCCGGCACAGAAAACAAAAAAGTATTAACGTTACTACAACTGTAATGTTTTGTTATATGTGAGCCGTCAGTAACAAATGTTATTGTTAATGTAATATACCGTAAAGCTATTAATTTTTATGTAACATTAAGTGCTTTTGTAACAATATTAACTCCTTACTGATCTGCCAACATTAATGTNAAGCTATTAATTTTTATGTAACATTAAGTGCTTTTGTAACAATATTAACTCCTTACTGATCTGCCAACATTAATGTTAAAATATTTGTGTTTAAAAGAAATTTGGAATTTTTTTTTTTACATTAAAGAAAAACATTCCGGTGCAATATAAATTAAGTACAATTATTTCATCAAATAAAGAAATTGTACTAACGAAAAAGATCGAAACCACGGCTGGAGTACTTTACAATCTCCACTATCGTGGACNTCAAATAAAGAAATTGTACTAACGAAAAAGATCGAAACCACGGCTGGAGTACTTTACAATCTCCACTATCGTGGAGATTATCGTTTTACCACCTACTCTACCTTAACATGTCTGAACACGTTTCATACTGTGGGTATTCAGTACACCATAACGACAAACTGCAGTTCTCTTTTGTTATGTGGAAATACTTTATGCATTGAAATATATGTATAATTGCACACGTAAAGTGCTTTGCAAGGCTTGAGAACTGGTCTAAGCNAAATACTTTATGCATTGAAATATATGTATAATTGCACACGTAAAGTGCTTTGCAAGGCTTGAGAACTGGTCTAAGCTATATTTAGTTCTCATACTATGCTCTAAAATTTAAATACAGTGGTTTCATTTTACGAAGTTATCGCTGTTCAACTTCTATCTACCATTTTACAATGCCAAGTCAGTGTAAAATCGTGTACCTCAGTGTAGGTGGTGCGGGATTCGGTGCTTGTTACCTTGTAGGTGTGTTAATGGTTCGGAGTTAACCAGGGCGTGTCGAATAAATTATGATCCAACTGTAAACACAACAGAAACGCACGTGTATTTGGAGTCTCACTTGTGTTAATATTAATTCGCTATAATTTCTAGTCCCTTTATATATATATATATATATANTATATATAGGCTGTTTGGAAATTAAATGCCCAAACAACGGGAGGTGATTCCTTATGAAAAATATAGTCGACGTTATAATACAGGACACCGTATCCCTAGACGAAATATTAAAGGAGATATGAGCCTATGAAAATTGGGTTTGAAAAACGTATTTTTGCCGAATGCCTTGCACAACGCCAACAAAGTCCGCAGCAAATAGGTGACTTATGCTTCCCATGTTGCAGACACACGCGCGCAATGCTGGCCGTCCTCGGTCTGTGCGCACTGTTCGTCTTGAGAAAGTGATACGTCAGCACATCAACGACGTGCCCTCCACTAGTACACGCTCCATAGCGCGCCAAATGGGCGTATCTCATTCAACCGTGTTGGGCTTACTGTGGGTAAATCGCCGCCATCCCTACCGCTGGCAGAAAGTACAAGACGTTCAGCAAAAATACGTTTTCAAAACCTAATTTTCAGACTCATATCTCCTGAGCTATTCTGTTTAGGTATATGGTGTCCTATATGTTTTAGACGTTATTTCTCATAAGGAATCACCTCCTTCAATTTGGGAGTTTAATTTCCGAACGCCTTATATTTATATATTTAATAGCAAAATATTTTTTAAACCTTTAAGGAAAATGGAAAGGTCTCGCAACGAGTGAATTTACGAAATAAAATTACCCTGAATTTGAACTTTTTTAAATGTGGTGCGTATTGCGGTACCCACATAGTGAAAGGATAGGGTTAAACATTTTAAATAATTTCAAGCATGTCTAAACTATCTTTCACAATATGGCTTTCAAACAAACCACACCTTGTGCCCTTTGAAGAGAAGAATCTTGCTGCAAGAGAACAGGTATACTAATAAGAGTTGGTTTTTTAAAATATTTTTTTGTTCAGCCTACAAATCTAATTTTAACCACCATTTTCAGGGCATTAAAATTTTTACAAAAACCTGGTGTAAAAGTGTGAGGTTATATTTACTAACTATTAAATTAACGTGGGGCTTTCACTTTCAACACCATACACGTATGCCACACGGCCATTCATTTATTTATGTTCCCTCGTTTTCAAAACCTTGTACATTTGTTTAAAGGCTGATCACGGTTAGCTGAGCCCTATTAAAATAAACTTTCGGAAAATTTTACTGTCCCTTCCTGCAAATATTCTAACGGGCAAACTGCATGGCATGCTCCCATTAAAGTTGGTAACGACAGAGGGAAAGTAGTTAGATGTCTTGAAGTTGAATTAAAAGTGATGGGTTGATAGTTTGTGAATTTTGAAATAATTTATTTTGCTTTCAGGTTTTCAATGCGTTTAAGTGTAAGAATTAGCAATTTATAAAATATATCATTTCCTAATAATTTTATTGTTTTAATTGGTCGATGCATGAGTAAAGTGATCAGGCACACCGCAATGCTAATTTTACATATGTCGCAAGAATACTCAATGAGCGTACAACTAAATCTTATGCAGGGCTTTTAAAAGTGCTCAGTTTACCGCGAACAGCCTATAATAACTTTTATATTGAAGTCTGGTAAGCAAAGGGTATGAGGTAAAATATCTGCCCTTCAGAAAATATCACAGACTATAAAACACCGCTCGACCATAATATACGTTAATGAGCTTGCGAAACTAATAAACACTATTCATTGTGTTTACTGTTATTATAGGTGGATATGAATATGTTTGCATTCTTGAACCCAGCGAGCCGAACTCTCTGTGGACAAGTGAACAAAAGAAATAGCGAAAGCAAATATCGACGGCCAGTGAAATGCTAAGCTCGTCACATATACATACAAATACTTCGAATCTAACGTGTTCTAAGTAATGATTTATCTAAGTAATTTTGCTGAGCGATGATAGTGCTAGTAGTTATTTTATCTTTTAAGTTAATTCTGCATCAAAACATTTTATGAAATGGAAACGCGTGGTTGCATTCGAATCAAAGAAGGCTCGTTTTTGTTAAGTTGTGAGTCAGCACTACCAAGTATGTAGTATCTGCGATCTGAAATGAGGCTAGTGTATATATGTGTATAATTGCAGTTAACATATAATGGAGCAATTGTAATAATATTAAAAACATTTTAATCTAAGTGCCAATAATAACATCATATTTAACATAAATTGACACAAATTGCGTCCATGGAGTTTGTCTAATTGCAGAGTTTTTAAAATCGTTAATTTGTTTATCATTCAGTTCAAACAAACGAAAGTAAAACCTCGACATATGTTGCCATCGAGGCAATACACCATATACAATTCAGACGAAAGTTGGGAGGGATAAAAATTAACACAGAAAACGAAAGACAAGTATTTTCCCTTTAATCTGATTGAGCAAACTACGTTAACGTTACACTGTATTGAACTTGGGTCAACTTCTCGCGTGGAAAATTTAGCCTTGCGTCGCTCTTAAGGGAGGGAGATATAAATCATTGCAGTGTTACCAGTTTTTTGAGCTATGAAAAATGTATTCAGCATTCTTCATTGATACATTTTTTTGACGAAGCATAGTATTTTAGATACTCAGATAATTGAAAAAACTGTAATATCGATTGAATAATTTATTATTTTTACAATGTGGAGTAAATGAGGTTCAGTTATTGACTACCTCCTGCGAATTACTATATGCGTGATAGTAGAAGACCCTACAAGAAGTCAAAAAATAATTTTCTCTGAAATATAGTTTAAAATATTCCATGGTCCATCAAAGTAATATTTTCAAAAATTAATCTGAAGCCAAAAGAATGGCAAATAATATAAAAATCAAAAATGGCTTCAAACTGCCTTCCTTAATTCAATGCAAATACACTCTAAGTTCGTATCAGTGATGTCCGTTAGTGAAAATTCCATTCCCTGAAATTCACTTGATAAGCTACTATAGACTGCCGAGTCAACCAAATGAACTGGTATCCGGTGACTTACGGTAGTGAAATTCTTGACATTCAGTGAGAATCGCACATACTGTAAATCAATAAAATTCAGCCGTAATAAAAATCTGTTACCTGGCGCTGGTCACCAGTGAAGTAATTTCCCACTGATTTTCACTGATGTTGCTTCATGTCCACTACTTCAGATTTAGAGTGTACACTTCTGCGGGGTTCTCACCTGAACGTAACTACTACACATAAACGATACACCGAGCTCTATCTTCACTTCGATGTGAATCGGCTTTCAGCCCTCGGACACGCCTACACCTCCACCAGGCGGGGCTCTTTCAACACGCTCCCATCGTACCGGGCAATGCCGCCGGTCGGCGGNTGCCCTGCGCTCGCCACGCCCGCACCCTCGTCGGCCTCTCCAGACCTCACCGTCGAGAGCACCAAATATCTCTCCACTGCATTTTCATAACGTACTGTGCAAACGTGCAGAGGCTCGCTGAGGTGCAGTTAGCTGTGTGTGTGTGTGCGGCAGGTCGGGAGCAGCTGTCGAGGTGCAGGAGGTCGGAGGCGACAGGGGTGTCCACTGCGTCCCGGGACCAGAGGCGTCCGCAGCTGGCCAGCGTACTCACCGACCACGTGGTGCCTAGGGGCGGCACCATGGCGCTGCAAGTACACGTCACAGGTCAGTGCCGTAATATCCAGCTCCACCTCTCATTGCCTCTCAGTGTTTCACACAAACACACTCAACCAAACTTTCTCGTCAAATACTGCAACGTTCAAAAAAAAAAAAAAAAACTATATTTTTTTTGTATAATGTTAGTTTAGACCGGAATTTTAAAACTTAAGAATTTGAAAGATTTCTTAACGCCTCAGTAATGCTTAAGAAATGTCACGGAGGATATTTTTCGTCTGGAACGGTTACCTTCAAAATTGACGCATCGAGAAGGAATTTCTTAAACATTGATCCCCCATTTGACTCCGTGGCTGCAGTGCCTGGTGGTAGACAGCGCCCTTAAGAGAGCGTGGGACATTCCATAGTATTAAACTCCTGATACGTGAAACTTGAAAAATTTGCGAGTTTATCTACTTGTTAGCTATAGACCCCCACAGTTCTGTGTACGATCAAGGAAAATATGGAATGCTCAATGGTATCTTACTATCGCGGTGGCCGGCAATGATTTTGACCTGCATTTTGTGGCATGTTTTTAATTTTCTGAAGTTTCTCCTGGTGGTTTCAAATAACGCGTATACCAATTACCCACAAACGTTGCATAAACGTACGACTCTTTTAATTCTAGTTTGACCCGAAAAGAACCCGTGAATTCTTCAAGTCTCTACCAGTACATCAATTGTAGTATACAAGATTTTGAAATCCAGCATACAGAAACTAAGAAAGAGCAATCTTAGATAACGGTTTTTGCTAAATTTTTGAGGCACTATTTTACCATTTTAGTACATTTATTTTGGGTAATGCCTTGGGCCGTAATTACATGTCAAATGTATGGCGGAAGAAATAGCTCAGTTGAAATACGCAGCTCTGGTAAAATGTCTGTTTACGAGGATAGTAAAAACAATTACGTAAGATTGTCCTTTCTCAGTTTTTTTTCCTACCGGCTTCCATAAAATTTTAAAATGAATTAAACTTTACCGATTTATGTTGCACGCACTCTTAACTCGGCGCCTTCCATGCGGACGTAGCAATACGGTCACCTTCAATTTGTATTTCAGCTGAGGCTTATCCGTCTTTACTTATAGTTCTCGCTATATTCACAAAATTGTGGAATTACCAGCGGGAAATAATGTATAAAAATATATCCTTTTCACTTTAATTCACCACTTCTGTTTTGATTCTGCTTGCGAATAATGAAATACAAAATGTTTTTCTTTTCATTTATATACAGCCTCAGCCAGTACAAAAAACGATTTTTTTAAATTTGGTTATTAAAAAATTTTGCATGAGAGATTTATGTATAGCATATACGATCAAAATTTAAAAGCCTAGTGCACAAAATATTTCCTTTCAAACGCAGTTCCTGACAAAAAAAAAAAAAGAATCTGTTTGTAATCTCAAACTAAGGTCACTTTTCTATCCATACACTAGTACACATTTAGTCGNTGCGAATAATGAAATACAAAATGTTTTTCTTTTCATTTATATACAGCCTCAGCCAGTACAAAAAACGATTTTTTTTAATTTGGTTATTAAAAAATTTTGCATGAGAGATTTATGTATAGCATATACGATCAAAATTTAAAAGCCTAGTGCACAAAATATTTCCTTTCAAACGCAGTTCCTGACAAAAAAAAAAAAGAATCTGTTTGTAATCTCAAACTAAGGTCACTTTTCTATCCATACACTAGTACACATTTAGTCGNAAAAAAAAAAAAGAATCTGTTTGTAATCTCAAACTAAGGTCACTTTTCTATCCATACACTAGTACACATTTAGTCGTTTGATGTCCTTGAGTTTAACTTAAACTGCCGTGAGGCGTGTGTGTGTACATAGTTTATTGTTCTGGTTTTGTACACAACCTGCAGTGGTCTGAAGCAAATGGGTAAGAGTAAGAAACTTTGTTCAAAGCTGAAAGAGACAGTTGTAAATTCAGCAGCTAGAGGATTCTCCTTAAGAAAAAAACGTCAAATAATGAACAATAGTCACACTACGAGTAATTACGTTGTAAACAAATCTAAATATCAAAGATCAGTAGCAATATACCAAAACAACTTGAACAGGAATGTGTGGGACCTCAGGAAGGGCGACTAACTTTGTGGCGAGTAAATTCCAGTCCCCGTACAAGAGATCCTGAACTGCGCGGCGTATAGGGAAATTGTTACCGGTAATAATATTTTGAGTAAGACGGTTCGCCGGCTGTTACGTAGGCACGGCTATAATGGCAGTTCGTCAAGGAAGAGGTCCTGCGTCAGTGAGAATAACCGTGCTGCAAAACTGCTCGTCGCTAAAGAACACCGAAATAAGGACCAGAAGATTTGGAACAATATCATCTGGTCACCCTTTTTCAGTCGGATGGTGTCCTCTAGGTATGGAGAAAAGCTATTACGGCCGATGATGTTACCGCTACACTTCCCACAG
>NQII01001220.1:123790-137265 GCA_002778355.1 Clitarchus hookeri
CCCGTCATGGTTTTGGGGTGAATATCTGCGAAAGGGGTCAGGAATACAACATTTATCGATTTGCAATAGACAAGTATGTGCATAATGCCATTCTAAAGAAGAATGTCCAGCAAAGTGCAGAAAAATTAGTATTGTTACCTTACTACATTTTACAATTTGGTACTGACCCGAAGCATACACACTGTAGATAAAATTCCCGTAAAATTACGGAAAATACCGGTTACAAATTATCCAGACATCTACGTTAAATTACGGTCTCTTAGTTTTTTTTTCAGTGACGTTCTGTTCGTAAATTTTACATAAATCTCAGTGAATTCACGAAACGTGTCCACAAACTTGCAAGTTTGTTTTATTTTAATCAGCTCTTTACAAAAAGGGGTAAAAAAAACAACGTTTTACTTTCGTTATGTGGGCGATTCAATGTGTATGAAATAATAATGATTTAAAAAATTTTGTCCAGTGGCGAGATTTAAACTTGGAAAAAGAGTGGATATTTTGACACACTAACCACTCACCTACCACGCTTTTACAACAGCAGTGTTGTAAATATGGAATTGATGTAAAATGATGCATTTACCTCTTAGTTTCTGGTCATGTTAGTGTGTGTGCAATTTTTTTGAATTGCAGGTATACAATCTGGGGTAAGAAAAAAAGTTTTGTTTTCTTAAGGTATTTCATTGTGTATAACAGAGAAATTAAAAAAAGTTTAAACATTATGACCTGTAGTGGAATTTGAACACGAATCGAAAAATTAACAATCAATAACTCAAACCACTCACCTCTCACACCTTTACACGAAATATTTCGTAAATATGGAAAGTGACTCACGCACCTGTCGTAGTTTCAAATCGTGTTAGCGCTTGCTATATTTGCGGATTATACAACCTGGTTACGAAAAAATTGTTTTATTTCGTTATGTACGTGTTTCACTTTGTATACAAATAATAATAATAAGCCTCTTTTTTTTACACTTAACCATTTTACATAATAAACCGTAACACATATTTTTTGAAATGAAAAAAAAAAAAAAAACTTAATGCCTACTATAAAATTAGAAAGTAGCTTATATGAAATATAAAAAAGCAACGTGCATAAAATAAGCTGAATAGTGATCTTACAAGATTTCTGTTTTGACCTACGTTTTTGTGTGTATACGTGTATGCATATGCATACACATACACGCATACACAAAAACACATACACCTAAGACATGTATTAAGAAACATTTACTATATTTAAAAATAAACCTCAAGATAACATCGATTAGCAAAAATCCTAAAACCGCAATTTAGTTTAACAATTTCTGAAGGAAAGAAAATCACAGCAAATAACTATTTTAACACGGGGAAAAAAGACAAAATAAATAAATTAATACAAAACATTTTATGTTTCCTACATCTAAAATTATATCAGTTACCTAAAAATGTACATAAAACAAAAAAGTAACGCAACGTTTACTCGCACATGCTCATTTACACACCTACATATATTAACAGTATATTTAATTAATTAAATAATAACATAAACATCAGGAACATTACTATAGTCGCATGAATCAGAAAGCAAATAAGTTAGATGTATTATAAAAGAGGAACCTCCACAATAAATATTGTTTATATGAAATTCATATTTCCCGTTCATTTAAATATTTACAGCCTGACCAAGCTGTTCCGGCATATTTTTTTGAATTTAGTGATTGAAATTGTTTTTTTTTTTGCTTCCTGAGGTAAGCTATTCCAGAGTTTGGTTCCGGTGACGATGAAAGATGAAGTGAAAAATGAGTTGTATTTTGGCACTAGAAGCTTTAGTTGATTGAAAGAACGAGCATTTGAAGTATTGGGTGGTAAGAAACGAGACAAAAGTTATTGAGGACACCCTCTTAGAAATAATTTCTTTAACAAGCAGATTTTGTGCAATGATCGTCGATTTTTTAAATCAAACCATTAGAGAGTATTTCTGTATTTAGTGATATGGTCTTTCTTTTTAAGATTAAAAATAAGACGTACACAGTTGTTTTGTATTCGCTGAAGTCTCTGAGCTACATCTTCATACAGATCATGGAAGACTATATCAGCATAATCAAGACGTGAAATTATTAATTATTTTCTTAAAGTCTCCATCGATTTCGCGGGTAACAATATTTTAAGTCTTCTTAATGAATGTAAAGTGACATTCGTTTGTCTTCAGATGTAAGTGACATGTTCTCTCCATGTTAAAGTTTCACTTAATATTACACCTAGGTTTTTTACGGACTTTGATAGAGGAATCGGCTCGCCATCAAGTATTATATTAGGAGCGCTAGAGACGTTTGGTGATATGAGTAGTTTCTTGGATCCAATAATAATGCTCTGGGATTTCTTAGGNACTGAAGATTATTTCAGCATAATCAAGGCGTAAAATTATTAATGATTATGTTAAAGACTTCATCAATTTCGCGGGTAAAATTTTGTTAAGCCTTCTTTTAGAACGTACAGTGCCATTTGTTTGCCTACAGATGTAAGTGACATGTTATCTCGATGTGATAGTTTCACTTAATATTACACCTAGGTTTTTACGGACTTTGATAGAGGAATCGGCTCGCCATCAAGTATTATATTAGGAGTGCTAGGGACGTTTGGTGATATGAGTAGTTTCTTGGATCCAATAATAATGCTCTGGGATTTCTTATGGTTTAATTGTAGCTAGTGCTTTATTGACCATTATAAGATGTTCGACAATTCATTGTTAATTAAGTCAATTGATGACGTATTATTACCGGGATGAGCTGGCAGGTAGATTTGGAAGTCGTCCGCATAAAGATGGTATTTACAATGTTTTAGTAGCTGAGGGAGGTCATTAATAAAAATAGAAAGTAGTTGGGGTCCCAGAACAGAGACCTGGGCAACGCCAATTTTAACTGTCCGCCAAGCGGGTTGTTGTTCTCCGCAGACAACTCTATAAAACGGCAATACAAGCAGCTTTTAATACATTCTAACGATATTTTGGAGAAATTAAAATAAGATTTTAGCTTTGCAAGTGATAGCTCATGGTCAATGGAATCGAATGCTTTGCTAAAGTCTAATAGTGTCAAAATCGTTAGCAAGTGGTTATCCATGTTATGTTTTATGTCATCAAGGACCTGAAGAAGAGCCGTACATGTGCTAAAGCCCTTTCTGAAACCAGACTTATGGTCGGCCATCAGGTCATTTTCAATAATCTACCTTGTTATCTGTTGTGCAATATATTCAAGGGCTTTGGAAATTGTGGGAAGAATGCTTATGGGTCTATAATCACTGGCACATCGAGGATTTTTTGTCTTCGGGGTGGGTATTGCTAAAGCAGATTTCCACTGAGTTGGAAAGCTGCCTGTGACCAGCGAATAATTAAATATTTTAGTTATTGCTTCTAAGATAAACGGCAAGACTAGGTTTATCATGTCAATTGAAATTCTATCATTACCTTCGACCTTGGTTTTAATTCGTCTGATCACTTTCAGAACGTCAACAGGTGGGACGACATTAAAGTAAAAACGTTCTTCTACACAGCCGATGTGGGCTTTAATTAAAATACAATGTTTCGTTTTTTGTTTCAGGATTAATACGGATACATGGAGTTATGAAATGAGCATTAAGTTCGTCAGCACTTTGATTTATTTTTGGTTATAGTTTTTAGTGTCTTTAAACTTTACACCCATATTTTTAACACTGCTCCATAAATGCCGCGAGCCTGAGTTTGGTTGTATCAAGCGGTGAGCGTACGCAATATTAGAACGTTCTAATGGTTTGGGTACACCGGTTTCTGAATAAACGGCATTTATCGAATCTCACAGATACAAGGGAATCATTTTTTCTCTTAGAAGATTTGTATTTACGAAAAGCATTATCCCAATCAGCCATTTAAGCTTTAATTTCCTGGGTCAGTCACGGTGCTGATTGACGAGAAACCCGACTTGTTTGGTCTTGTTCTGCAGCGCAATTTGAACAATAATCAACGAATTGGCACTCCATGAGTGATTCGAACTCACTTACTACTATTTTACATGAATTAGCATTGTGAAGATAGGATTTTATACACTTCAGGTATCATCTGCATTGTTCGTGTCTCAACATCTCGAAGCCATAAGAATACGAAGAGCTTCCGTATTTTGTATTTACGGAACTCATTTCCGTTATTCGTCATTACGGACTGCCTTTCTGTAAATAAACTCTACATCCCCGTAAACGTTTCCGTAAATCTACAGAATTTTCTAACTGTGCAGCTGGTCGTAATAAAGAATAGTTAATTCGGAACATTCGAAAACAGTTGCAAACTCCTCTTCACTCTCTACCGTTGAACATCTACGAGCATTTCTGAAACCTCAAGAAAACCGTAGAAAAAGGTTTCTTCCAAAAAAAAAAGCTAAAAAGAATAATAGTGACTAAATAATGGCACAACATCAGTTATGAAAGGCGCAAGAGACTAATCAACTCCAAGCAGTTATCAAAGTCAAAGACTACTCCACAAATTTAATAGAATATATATTTTGTGGGTTGGTTCATTAATTGTGTAAACTGTAAACATAAACATATTTCCATAAAATCTAAGCGTATGAAAATTAGAATGTGGCAAAATGTAATTGTTAACCACGTGCGCGAATTAAGATAACAGCTGAAGTCATCAGGAAAAAAAAAACAGCTACCATGATGGCAAATAACAAATACATGCAGCATTCTTAGTGAAAATTTAGGTGAAATTTTCTATGACATTCCACAGGTAGATTTTGTTTGTGTCGCTGCTTTAGACGAGTGTTGAAACTGAAGATGGAAAACTGTTGATCTAGTCCAGCCTTCCTACAAGGAATGGCGATAACAGAGACACGCCATTGTAGACAAAACACGCTCGTCGTTTGAGGAAACTGCGTCAGCCTTGTTTCCAAGAAAAGCGTTGCTAATAACGAAACGCGAATTTTGACGAAGGAGAAGGACTGGAGTAAAAAAATCCTGCTTGCCCCTCTTACCGAGTAAAGGCTGTTTCTGGTAAAGTAAGCACCGACATGCAGATCCCAGTCAAGTTGGCAGCGAATTAGTGAAATGAGTTCTAACATTTGACCTTTTTATTTCGCGAGTCTGATATTTAAATGCATAGTTACAGAATGCATTTGTTCTAGTTGTGTACACATTAAGGGCATGGATTTGCGTATTATTATTAAACCATTTTTTTTCCCGTGAAAATTTTGTTGTTTCTCTTTGACAATGCATGAATAAAGTGAGACGGTCAATGGCAATGCTAATTTTAAGCTTGGCGGAAGGGTACAAAATGATAAGAAAACTATATCCTCAGCAGGGCTTTCAAAAGCGCTCAGTTAACCATGGGTAACCTATGATGGAATCCGTCTTGTATGTTTCAGGAGTGCCACGGCCCGAGGTGACGTGGTTGAGGGGCTCCGAGCCCCTGCGAGCCGACGAGTCGGCACGCCTGCGTTTGCTGGAGGAGAGCGGGCTGCATACCCTGCTCGTGTCAGGCGTTACCGAATCGGAGGCAGGGGTGTACACGTGTCGCGCCGCCAACATGTACGGACACACGCTCACCACGGCGGCGGTCGAGGTGGTTCCCCCTGGAGGCACGGTGCGTGGGGGTCGTCCTGCGCAGTTTCTGTCGCGCCCCGACCAGGACCTGAACGTCGCCGTCGGCGAGGACATCGTCGTGTCCTTCCGCGTCGGCGGGGATCCCCGCCCCAAAGGTAATTAAAACACGCCACAGCACAGTTTCATAGGGATTTTCACCAAATATCGATATATCGAATTTATAATATTATATCAACTATATATCGATATAAATAGTCGATATATTTAAACGATAACTTATCGAAATCAATATATTTTTCCAGATTTCGAAAACTAATATTTTTAAAACGGCCTTTTAATAAGCGTTTTTTTAAATACAAAAAATTGAATTAAAAAATTGCCATATCTACTTTGGCAACATGCACCAAAAACAGGCGCCACATTTTTTTGTAATGACTGGTGTCCTCAATATGTAATATTCTAAGCAATTTTACATTTGTCCACTCATTTGGTACTTCAAATATCGGATTCCGATGTACCGAAAATATATATTTTTCTTTTGATATATCGTTTTGTAAAACGGTGCTTTATAAATAATACAGATATTTTTTCCTGACATCAACATCCCTACAGTCACACAACCCCCATCATATAACTCCCACCAAGACGAACAGGAGTTAATTCCCGACGGTGTCACTCCCGGATTTTCGCACGTGGGAATCATGCCGAACTATGGCGTTGGTCGGAGGGTTTTCTCGGAGATCCCTAATTTCCTTCGTCTTTGTATTCCGGCGCTGCTCCATACTTACCTCTCTTCACCCACATCGGCTCTCAAGACCCAGATCAAGTATCACTAAAGAAACCATAGTTCTTACTGTAGCGAAACGTGTTAGTAGAGTGTTTGCACGGATGAGGAAAATAAACGTAAACAGTTAAATCACATTAAGCAATAACTGCTCGGTGATTGTTAGTCACAAAAATTTATCACAAAGAAGTTAGCTCAAAACAAAACATGTTAGATGAGAAAATAACAAACAATAAACAAATATTCTAGCTACCTGCGTTGTAGGACTACTGGAAAAAAAAAATACAGAAATGTCTAAAAACACACAAAATGCACACTGCCTTCCAAGCCAGCACTAGAATAAAACATAGTTTAAGAAATGTGTTGCCTATCGCCAATCTCCAACACACACAGAAGAATTAATATCAGTATGGCAGCGGGAAACAAGTCGCCCACTAGCCACGCGTGTTAAAGAACACGAGAAGAACGCAAACCAGCGGGGATTAGAGAAATCATTACTAGCAGAATCCATTTGTACGGTCAAAAAATTATGTGGCAAAAACATCTACGAATAGCTAAATATCAGACTGCCATAAAAAAGTAAAATCAAAGGATCGATCTTCAACAACTGCAATAAAAATTTCATCCCTAATCAAAGTATGTAATTAAAGATGATTTTTTTTTGTCCATTAGTAAAACTGAATAATTGTAGCCCAACACAAATATTCACACTTACATTTACCTGAGCACCAGTGGCTACTTGTCTCTCCATCATCGGGCGCTCGTCGACATAGTTCAGGCCCCAAAAGTTTGTGAAGTCTTTTTTTTTTAACTGTGTTGCGTTCTCCTCTGAAGTTTTTAATCACGTCTATCAATTATTTTTCCTTTTTTTATTTTCTGTGTTAGACCTAATGTTTTTTTTTTTGTTTATTGTCCATATCCTGTATAGTTTTATCATTTCTTGGGCCAATNTCTGAAGTTTTTAATCACGTCTATCAATTATTTTTCCTTTTTTTATTTTCTGTGTTAGACCTAATGTTTTTTTTTTGTTTATTGTCCATATCCTGTATAGTTTTATCATTTCTTGGGCCAATTTTTTTTTGTGTGATCACCATTTTGTAATCGTTATTTTCAGTTTTACGTTGAACATCCTTGTTTTTTAATTTATTTTAATATTACGTATTAATGGCTGATTTTCCAGGTTTTTGGTCTTTCTAATAATTTCCTTTCAGTTTTTTATTTAAATTTTTGTTATATTAATTATGGTCTGTTATAGATTTTTAATTGACTGATGGGCCTTTTTTGCTTCCTAGTTCTTTGCCGTCTTGTTCTGTGGTTATTTGTTTATGGCGTCATGTTTTCAGGACCGCTAAAATACGGTGTTATAAATAAGGCTTACGTTACAAGCCTTCCTTAAAATATCTCATAACAATATTTTTAGTAGGTCTTTAGTAGGTCTTTGGCCGACATCGCACTTAAAACTATCGATTATAAAACAATCAATATCATAATATTACATTCCACAACATAAATAACTTGATAAAAAAATGGAATTAATTACGCTGGCCTAGAAATACTAAGAAATATGGTGCGCATCACGTCAGACACACGCCAGCTAACGAAAAAAGAAACTAATTACGTAAACAGTAATCTATGAAATTAATTACGTAAACAGTAATCTATTATAAATTGTAATTTAAAATAGTAATTATGTCATGTATTTTGACCGTAACGAGTGTTTACTGCACATAATTAAACAGTCAATTAATTTTATCTATAGCGTGTGCTTACATTTAAAACAAGGCAGTCGGATATTGATAAATATTATTTTACTTGTTCACGTATATGTTTGTAATGACAACAACCGTAGTCACATATTTTCACGTGTCTCATTCACACGCTGTAATAAATACTGTACATGAATTCATACGAGCACCTTTTCATGGTCAGACCAAAATTACGTCTCTGTTAAAACCTCATGTCCCCGAGATTTAGCCTAATTACCGAAGGAAAGATAGGCTTATGAGATCACTTTCCTGTCTGTGTGTGTACTTCCCCCCCCCCCGCCTTTTGAACACTTGAACCGAATTTTACCAAGCCTGGTACACATGCAGTACAGTACTAAGTAAGGACATACTACTTTTATTGTTTACAGATACGCCAAGTCCTTATTTTCAAAATGGCGGTCGTTTTAAAATTTAGGGTGATATGTTATATTTCGGGAACCATTTAATCAATTTTTATGTTGATTGTGCAACACGTAAGCATGTATATGTTTTAGTCCGCCATTTTGAAAGATAGTACTACATGGAACAATAAACATTTACATTTTATCTCGAAAGCGTATAAAGCCACTCAAGAGATCCTAGCCAAATTGGCACGTAACTAAAACTAAAATAAACCATGTAAATAGATGCAATTTAAATGGATAGGGCACTAATTTTCAAAATGTTGGTCATAAAAATATTTAGGTTTATTTGCTATATCTACGATATGGTTAGGCATTTTGACCAAACTTATTATGCTGAAAGTATCTGTTACAAGCATGCTAAATGCCAAATTTTAAAAAAAAATTTCCACAGTTTTGTAAGATAGTGCCACATGAATAAAAATAAAGTTTTTATGTCATATATCGGGAACCAATCAACCGATTTCCACAAAATTATTCGCACAAATAACGCTACAGTAGGGTATGTAAGCTTACGTGATTTAAGGGGCTCTGCCAGTAATTCTCAAAATGATGGCTCTGTAAATATTTCAGGTAAGTAAACCCTATCTACCAAAACATAAGACTGATTACATCCCAAGTTGATGCTCCGTAATGCAATTGGTTGCAAACTAGCTTATGGTACGAAATTAGTTAGTTCGAGTCATGGGAAAGGCACGTGTTGTTTGTCTCACTACTTTGGCATATGTTTTTGGGTCCATTCAATCTCTAATAATATTGTTTTCAACGAAACGTCAAGGCCTTCCTACCAATTAGGCTTTAAAGAAGTTTGCACCCATGTAGAGGAAAGCAGGTTAGTTAGTTGTACCGGTTTGTAACTGCTTGTTGGCTCTATAGCCGCTACGCCGGCTCAGCTTCAGAGGCCGGAGCAGAAGCGGCTGTAGTAGTTGGCAATGAGGACGCCAGATGGCAGTACGGTGTGGTTTGTGTGCGCAGTGACGTGGGCGAAGGGGATCCGGGACCTGACCAACAGCCAGCGCTCCCTCAAGGAGACCGTCAACGACTACGTACGACTGACGATGAAGCGCGCCCTGCTGTCGGACGCGGGAACCTACTGCATCATGGCGAAAAACGTCTACGGCTGTGACAGGGCCTTCTTCACTGTTCGAGTACGTGCTACCAACCACTCCCTTCAAACAGGCGGACGAGAGAAGAGTGTGGTCTACCTGCCCTTCCTTTTCATAACAAAACATTTAAATGTTTTTTACAGTAATTCTCAAACTCTGAAACTTGAAATCCCCTGTGTGTCACTCTACTATTATAACTATTTGAGAAGATTACCTCACATTTAATTTGTACCAGAAAAAAATTTATGTTCGCCACCGCTATACGTTTAGGTAAGCATTCTGGAATTCCCCCTCATAATATTTATTTCTGCCTTTCTCCTGATACACTATCGTATCATACTTGAGCAGTTTCCTGTACAAAGCTGTTTTTTATCTGGGATTATGAAAAAATTATTAGTTTAACCAACTAAATATATTATTTTAGGGTCAAATTCAATTTGTACAATTTACCCCATTTAACGTTGCCATTTTTTTTTCTCATAAGTACAACATTTTGAGAACGAGAACTTCATATTCGCGGTTAACTGCAGAGTTTTACCGCTGAGAAAAATTTCTGGTAGATATGCATAATATAACGACTTATTTTATTCAGATGCCCTACTTTCACAACTTTTTTAAAGTAAAAATAACAGAAGTGAATCGAATAGAAACTTCAATTTTTTTAAACGTGAACAACAATAAAGGAAGCAAGGTAACTTCACAACAAACAAAAGTATCTTGTTTTAATGCCGTGATAATTTTTCTGAGCATTTGTAGCAAAATCATTCTACTGCGTGCTTTTCTGCAAATGCAAACGGCGAATATCTTTCCGCAGATATGATATAGAGTCATTCTCATTGTGCTACATTTAAATAGGAATTGTAATTTTTCTTGATACACAAGTTTTGTAGGGAGCTGTTAATAGTCTACCGGAGTGAGACAAGAACAAAGCCGACGCAAATAGCGTTCCTGTGTGTTTACTGTTTCCAGGTTTACCATACAGAATGTTTCTAAACTTCGGCTGCAGGTTAATCACCGAAAATATGAAGACGAGAACATGTATACGACCTATGGGTTAAAATGAATCCTAATGGCGGTACACATCTTAGAAGTTGGACGTAAAGCGCTAGTTCATTACAACCACTGGATATTTATCACTGTGTGGCATGCTAAAGCGTAGTGGGGATTTAGTCAAAATAAGGGTGGTAACAGTGATTAATTACTTGAAATAATTTGATGACAACTACAGGTGCGAGAGTTCGTAGATCGTTGTTCCGTCACACATTATTCTGGCACTAATTGTTCCACCTTAAAAATTATCTCCGATATTTGTAATAAACTAGCGTTTCAGGTCCAACATCCCTGCACTTTAGACCATAAGTCGTATATATGTTTTCTCGTTTTTTTCTTTACTAACCCGCAGTCGAAGTTTGTCGGTCTGATTTCGAAACATCCTGTATTGCGCGCAATCGTATCCTGTTAATCGAATGCTTATAAAAATAATAAAAATAAAGTAGCGTTATTCTGCCACTATGGCAATTAAGAAGCTGCCATTGGTTTAAAGTAGAGCACTGTTTTATTGCTGCAGTTAAGAGTGTTCGAGAAACTTTCCCTATTTCAGGTTAATTGTAATGGTATCTCGCGCAATTGTTCACTATTTCATTATTTTCCATGTACATAAATAGAGTTGCTACACATTTGGTTGACATACAAAATGTCTGGAAATTTTCACTTGTATACGGAAGAATATCCCATTTACTATAAATTACAAAAAAAAAAATNACATACAAAATGTCTGGAAATTTTCACTTGTATACGGAAGAATATCCCATTTACTATAAATTACAAAAAAAAAAATAATAATAACTGGAGTGTTTGGTTTGCAAACAAACTTTAAACCTAACGAGCAGTGCCTTAACTGANAAAAAAAAAAATAATAATAACTGGAGTGTTTGGTTTGCAAACAAACTTTAAACCTAACGAGCAGTGCCTTAACTGAGGTCTGAGTACACAAACCTCGAACCCAAGTAAACTCGACAAACTATGTGGGATGAATGGAGAGATTTGGGCGGTTCTTAACATCGAGGTCTTGAGAGCCGAATTATGAGCCTTTTAAACTGGCAGATTCAATGACTACCAAAGATAAGCACAATTATTACCGTCTTGGTAACTCAGGGTCCGGAAATTCCAGTGTCATAACCACTCCGCCATTTTAAATTGTTCATTAAATTAATATGGAACAACTTAAACTGTCTAATTTATTATTGCATTTTTTTTCTCGAAATAAAACGCAACAAATGAAAGGAGTAATCGAAGACGAATTCCAAAGGTACGTAATAAGTTCAAAACTAATTTTCTTGTTGAGTTGAGAGATTTGGACGGCTCTTAACAACGGGGTCTTGAGAGCCGATGATGGTGAAATGAGGTGAGAATGGAGCAGCGCCGGAATGCAAGGACGGGGGAAACGGGATATCCCCGAGGAAACCGGTGGGCATCGTCCAGCACGATTCTCACTTACAAAAATCCGGAAGTGACCCGGCCGGGGATTGAACCCGGTTTGCCTTGGCGGGAGACGAGCAGTCTAACAGCTCAGCCACCGCCACCTCAATTCTCTAGTTGTGGCTGTTGGACTCAGGATGGCAATACTCATCAAACTTTACAAATGCGGAGTGTTATCTTTACAGAGGAAAACTTATTCGATTCCCCGCAACCACTTTGTTTGTTGTCAATCCCACCGAGATAAAAGTGCATCTTATCCGTACAAATATACCGTCTACAGCACGAGAATTAAACTGAAGAAAAACCTATAACAGGCGAAATAAATATCTACCTAAACCGTCACGGAATGCCTAAAAACCATCTTGAGAGAAAACAGTGTNACCTATAACAGGCGAAATAAATATCTACCTAAACCGTCACGGAATGCCTAAAAACCATCTTGAGAGAAAACAGTGTTTTACTTTGAGCTTCTTCCGACAGCTTCTTGCATAAGTGCCTTTCTCTCCAAAATGCTTACGTTTCACGTATGATGGCACTACTTTCGGATTATTTAGCAGTTAACGATTTCCTTCATATGTCTGTACTAGTTACAAGACATCATAAGACATCATATTCTGAATAGTCCAAGTCAATATAGGCTGTTCACGGTAAAGTGAGCATTTTTGAGGCCGTAGTTACTTTTTCCTTTCAGCCATGTTTTATCCTTTAACTACATTTTAAAATAAATATTGCCTTGTAGGTAATAAATACAGTGTGTGTATATATATACATACACACACAAGATAATTATAAAATCATGGGACAAACATTGAGGGGTGGTAGAGCTCACTAAAACAAACAATTATTGTATAGGAATATATGGGCGGAAGTGACGTGTTGAGGCACAAACACAAAATAACACATGAAATGCAACACAGTGTTTATTTACAACGTCACCGCTAAATGCCTTTTTACAGCAATGTTTATAATAATTGCTCAAAATTGCTACCACCGACAGTAATGCAAGCTTGGTAGCGTCGGTGGAGTGATGCTGATGCAGCAGGTCATTGGCGCACCGTTTGACTGCCCTCAATTATCGCCAACATTGTCAGCCAATCACGCCATATGTAGAGGTCGCCAAGTATGCGTGACTGTTGGTGGATGCATTTCGATCAACTTTTTTTAACATTTTCTGTACGGAATCACTCGTTACGTATGCTGCTAACGAACATTATATGTTAATGTGTCATATGTTTGTGTTTGTGACTCAACGTGTCACTTCCGCCCATATATTCCTATCCAATAATTGTTTGTTTTAGTGAGCTCTACCGCCCCTCAATGTTTGTCCCATGATTTTAGAATCAGCCTGTATATATATATATATATATATATATATATATATATATATATATTCCATC
>NQII01001220.1:147118-185621 GCA_002778355.1 Clitarchus hookeri
GTTGCAGCAACCAACTTACTGCTTAGAAAGAAACACCTACCCTGTAAAACGCCCGGGTTGCAGCAACCAACTTACGGCTTTAAAAAAAAAACACCTAACGAATGAGCACAGTCGTCGTCTTCAACTCTTGTTGAGTTGTCAGGCCTGACACCTCGTGGGAGGGCCGGAGAGTTGGACGGGGTAGTCTGTCTCACAAAATACCCGCGTTCCAGCCACTTACAGACCAAGAAGAATTGTAACAAAATATTCCCTCTTAGACTACTAACACTTTTTCATTGATAACTCTGGTATATCTGTTGTCCTGGGTGGTTCCGCTGTTCACGTTACTGCTACTGACAACAGGTAATTATAAAAAGTCTTCGGTTTGCATTGTACCCCTACCCGCTTGTGCGTGTTTCGCCCGAGTTATCTGCACTCCATTAAAGCTACTGTATCGACAGGAAAGGGAAAAGTGGCGGAGAAGGGGTAAATGGCTTGTGTTACACATATTTTCCAGGGTTGCGCTTGTGTTTGTCAAGCAGTACGTAAAAAAAAATTAGTTCCCCGTTCTTACAGGCAAGTTACACTCTAATTGTTTGGTCCTTGTGCAGACCACATTTTCACAAGACTGCTGGAAATTGACGTGCGCAAAAGAAAAGAGTACTCAGGAGATTTACCTCTGCATAACTGTTTCATTCCAATGTCAGAATTGCACATGTTAACAGAAAACAAAAAAATTCTGCTCCAGCACGTCGTGAAATTTTGCTGTAAATAAGAATGCTATAATTGCACAATTTACCAAAGCTGAGAATAATATAATTTGAGTGGGAGCAAAATACTATGCCACAAGTTGGAAGTAACAGGGATTGGACAACAGTCTATGAGAGTTTACAGACTCTCGCGATGGAATTGGAATTTCACGGTGAGCATTTAGTCCATTAATGGTTACTTCACACTTTTCTGAAGCATTCCTAAAGTGCTACTTCCAGAATGTTCCTCCACATCGCGCAAATTACACCAGAGACAATGCATTATATACGTACACGCCCAGTGTAATCATATCTTGCGTTAACAACTGTTTCTTACTAGGCATTACCAACACACTTATTTTCTCCTTGTTTTTATTTTTGTTAATTATAAATCAAACATTATAACTAATAGATAAGATCTAAATAGAATTTCAATATAACCCAAAATAAGATAAGTCTATGTTTACGGGAGTGTAGAACACTTGCAATACATGGGGTATTTATGAATCAATCAAACACTTTATACACGGGGTGATTTGTCAAAGGTTTGATTTGAAAAGTGTGAAGAAACCGCGAATAGACTACAGGAGACTGTGCGGCCCGCTGACCGCACGGTAGCTCACCCCCCCTCCCTGCGGCGGTAACAAAGCGCGTCATGTTCAGAGAGCAGGCGTGGGAGGCGGCGCAGGTGTTTTCGACCAAAACCGCCGCAGGTGACTCAGCCTTTGCGCGGTAGCCGCCGACACACATCGAGCCGACCGGCCTGTTGAACAGCAGTTCGCCGACAGCCCGTGACTGACCGGCCGGCGCAAGGCAGGCGCGTGTTACCGCCCACGCCCTCGGATTACCCGCCGTCTACTGTACGATGAACACAAGCGAAGCCCCGGGAAATATGCCAATCTTAAGATCTTTTTCTTGCCAACTTTCCGAAGAAAAGAAAGGTTTACGAGATCGCTTTACTCTCAGTGTGTTATGTGTGTACAAGTTGTTCGCGGTAAAATGAGTACTTGTGAAAGTCCTGCTAAAGATCTATCTACATGTAAGCGCTTTGTGTATTCTTCCACCTTATGTAAAATTAACGCTGACAAGGGCCTATTCACTTTATTCGTGCGTCGGTCAAGTGAAACTTCAAAATTACTACAAACGTAAATATTTTTCAATTATGCTAATTTTTGCACTAAGATGCATTTAAAAAAACAGAAAGCGAAAGAAATAATTTAAATTATCACAAATAGTTACGTAACAATTTTAATTCGACGTTAAGAAATGGAACTACTTTCCCTTCATCGTTACCAATGTTACTGGGCGCATACCACACAGTGCTCCCGTTAAAATGTATGCAGGTAGGGAGAGTGACATTTTTCACAGGTTGTATTCAAAAGTGTCCATTTGATCGTGAACAGCCTTTATATGTATGTATGTGTGTCTGTGTCCCTCCTAAAATTTTTTGCATCTGTGAACCGATTTTCAACAAACTCGGTATCATATAGTAGTTAGTAAGGACTTCTGACTTTTATAGTTTTCGACCACGCAGGATCGTTAGGCTGTTCACAAATACGTCTAAAGTACGTACTCGTGCGTACCTGTCCCCGGAAGTGACGTCATAAGTAGGGACACCCGAGTTTCACGAAAGATTTCAGCACATGCTAGATTTGAATACCCTATGGGCATACCAGCAGTTTTATTTTACTTATTGGCGGCGTAATTTTGTGAGAAGATCTTCTCCTACTTGACTAGCCAATCACAATTAGGTAACTTCAATACTGTGCGTCTGTGATTCGTGTTACACAGAAACCATCCAACCCCGAAAGTGTATCTGAGCTAAAGTGTTATGAAATACAACTGGTCGTGAAATAATTTCGCGAATTACGAGTGTCCTTAGTAATAAGTGTTGTCCAAATTGCAAATGAACTATGCAAGTATACAAGTAAAGAAAAATGGAGGTCGACCTTAAAAAAATATCTAAACAATACATTCGTTAGAGGCCTATGTTCATATCCTAAAAAACCGAACGTAAAACAAGCAATCAAAAATGCAAGCTCACGTACAATTAATGCTATGTAAATCAAATTGAAATAAATAATTATTTAATACTTGATTAAACCTTATAACTTTACATGTTCATTATAAGTCATTTACTGGCTAATAGCTGTTGCCGAAGCCAACTAGACTGCCTGTCCGAATTCATCAAGTTCATCAAGTTTGTTGCCAAGAGTTAGTAAAGTATGCAAAGATGCAAGTACAACAGTATATACCTGGATTCGGACACGGTCTTATTTTCAAAATGGTGGTCCTTTTAAAACTGAGGTTATAGGGCCATACCTTGGGAACCATTAAATCGTTTTAAACCAAATCTTGTATGTTGACAGTGTATCATGCACATATTGAGTTTCTAAATGGATAATGTTATTGGGCCTCCATTTTGGAAGATAGCACTAAATGAAAAAATAAGGCTTTCACATTATAACTCGAAAACTAATCGACCTATTCCCACCAAATTTAGCAAGTAAGTAAAAATATGGTAAAATCTGTAAACATGTAAGATTTAAATGGATCAAGTACTTATTTTCAAAATGGTGGCTATGCAAATATTTAATTATTATTTGCTATATTATCTACTGTACAATTCGGCCAATGTCGACCAAACTTTGCGATCTGAAAATATGTATTACAAGCATAACAAATGCCAATATATAATCACAAGTCTGGCAGCCATTATGTAAGATAGCACCACATTGAAAATAGTATCATATCTCAAGAAACAATAAACCTATTCACACCAAATTTGGAAAACAGGCAGTACTGTGGTAGGCCATGTACGTTTTAATGAGGTCAGACATTGTAAAAATGGCAACTATAAGATCATTTTACCTTTGTATGTTATATCTACGAAACCATAAAACCAATTTCAACTTAACGTCGTATGCGGGTAGTATCTATCACAACCATAAAATGTGTCTACACAGAACCCTTTTTGTGCGCCTTTTTTAATGTAGCAGCACATGAATAGATTAAGTTTAGTGTATTATCTCGGAAAACCATTAACCGAAGACTACAAAATTTGGCAAACAAGTAGTACTATAGAAGCCAAATAAACTGATACATTTCTAGTCAGCCAGGCAGTTATCTTTAAAATGGCAGCCAAATAAACTTTTTATCTTAGAATGCTGTATCCACGAAACCATGAAACCAATTTCAATTTAGCTTTATACGCTGGCAGTATCTATTGCAATCATGAAATGTGTGTACACAGAGCCTGTTTTGTCACCAATTTTGTAAGACCGCGCCATATAGAGTAACAAATTTTTTATGCCTTATGTCGGGTACTAATCTACAGATTTCCACCAAATCCTTCACATGATTTAAGTGTCCCAGATACTTATTTTCAAAATAACCGCCTAGTAAATATTTAATTTTAGTAAATCCTATGATTCAAAACATTAGACTGATTACATCTGAAGTTGGTAATCTTCTATCTTATGGTACGAGGTTTTCTTGTTTTCGAGTCCCAGGCAAGGAACGTGTATATTTGAAATTGTCTCACTAGTTTTACATATGTTTTTGGTTCCATGTCTAATAACACATATGTCAAAGAGACATTAACGCTTCATGCCCTCAAATCTATCGACAACGTTATGGAAATTATTTCAAACTATATCGAGGAAAGTAGTCTCATTAGTTATATCGGTAACTTATTGTTTTCTTTGTTATCAACACATCAGCTTCAAGGTCGTGCAGACATAACGTACGTAACATTTACAAGTGGATGGCATGCCAACTTAAGACTTTTCTATCTATGTTCTGTGATAGCAGCTCAAAAAGCGAAACCACCCACGACAGCAGATATGTCAGAGGAATCATTCAGATGGAGTAATTTAAAATAATTTACAATTTTGACGTGGTTTGTAAGGGGTTGAACATGCGTATCTTGTGGAACGGAATACCCGTTTGAACTGTCCAATCCTGCCAACCGACCTTCGGCCAGGCAATTCAACACGTGTCACATTAAAGGCGACTACAGCGCTCAGTATCCAGGTCTTCACTTAAGTTTGCTGAACAGTACAGCTGCGTCACGGTTATGGCTATTCAAGAAGCAACATTTTTAAATAGATTTTAAGGATATTTTATGGTTTCGTGACACATAAGTGATAACTTGGTTAAAATTCAAAATCATTTTTAAAATAAGTCAACATCTTTTTTAGCATAAATATGAAAATTTTAACTTAAATTCTTGATGCTTGCAAAATTAAAAAAATATCTTTTAACACAAAGTTTGGTTCTAGCTATGGTATTTATTGATTTCACAGGAGTGGCACGTTTCAGTTTCTTTATAGTCGGGCTCTTGGTTCACATTTGGTAAGGGTTTTAACTTCTGGCTGTTTAAATTTCAGATTTTATCTCAAAAGTTAAAACTGAGATACGTCCAAAACGCATAACAAAATTTTTAAGAAATAAATTTCATGACACTCTAATTACATGGACAGTTATTTTGAGTTGTAGCTTAACGTATTAATTCTGTTCCATTTTAAAGGTTGTACGAAATAAATATAAATTAAAATTGCTTACAGATTTTTATTCGTTTATGAAAAGTAAATTTTCCTCCCTAATGTTATTCTAATACTATTATTTAATATCATAATGCAAAAATATGCAATAAGTTGAAACTTAAAAATTAATATTTGATTTTTTAATGCCCGTAAGGCTTTTCAAGCGTACAACATGTTTTTTTATTTGCATATCATATTTTACACTTCAATAAAAACGAAAAAAACAAAAAACTGGCAATACTAACCAGTTGACGATGCTCACGTCGTTAAGCAGACTCGACGCAAAAATTTATCAAAAGTAAAATTAAGGCAATTGTGGAATTTTTATTTTTATCTTCTTTCAAACATTGCATGTCGATATTTCGCTACAACACAAAACAATTTTTAATGTCGCCAGACTGAAATAAATAAAGTTTTGGGAGTTCATATCATGTTTCGTCTATAAATTCATTTCAAATTGTATATTATACTTCAAATATAAACAAAGAAACGCCAGAAGTTTAAAACTACCAAAGTTTCGCCAATTAGCGGCGTGGAAACGCCATGTTTGGTATATTATCGGACTACTCAAGTGCAATAATTTTCATGTGGCAACAGACTATGAATGTATGCAGTAGTTTCATTTAAGACAGACTGTATTTCAAACTCTTTTCAAAAACAGCTAGCAGGCACCTTAACTGAGTGCTTTCTAAATAGGAATGTCAAAAATTATTTCCTTTAAATGCTTACGTAATAATGTGAACGCTGTCTTTCTTTCAATAGACTATTTATTCGCTTTTAACTAGGGGCAAATGACAGTATACCTTTGGAAAAAAATTCCCGGACCTTAACTCTGTTACATCTGCATTGGCAGGGGTACACCAATTTAGTTGCTGGTAGCAAATTAGGGAAGCTTCTACCACTTATAAATGTCCAATAAAAAGTTTAATGTTCAAATTAGCAAAAATTTAAATAAATTTTGTTTGTTTACGGAACGTTAGATTAACAATTTGCCTAACGATAACGCGTTACACTATAAAAGTTTAACAGGATCACCGGATGTTCACATTTAACACGAGACATAAGTTCTGATTTTTTTTTTTCATTCACCGTGTATCTGCAACCTAAAAAAAAAAAAAGACAAGTTAGATGCTGCAGTCAGCCGTAATACTACAGTATCGTTTGAGGTTACATTACTGCATACCTTTCATACAGCGAGCGTGTGTGAAAGCGAGGAAGAATTATTGCAGTGAAGATTCGGCACTGCTGTTTTTTAATTCCAACAGTTTTCGTTCGCACACACACACACACACACACATACATTCTAACGATCGATAACATATTGCGATGCAATAAATGATAGTTCAATTTTATTTTAATCTTTAATATCAAAATGAAGTTGTCTGCTAAGTCAATCCGCTGCCAGTTATAATTGGACGGGCGTGGCAGGATCTCGCACACTGTTGTCGCGCTCGGGTTGAGGCTGGTGGCCCGTCACTTTGAGCAACTCCTGCGAAGCACAAACTGAAACGTTTAAGGGGGATCACGCCCCGCCATCTTAGATAACAGCAGAGAAATCAAAACACACTGTATATATTAGATGTACAGGATTTGACAAGTAATCCTGGTAGTAAACTGTTAGAAATGTGGTGTTTTTTTTTTCGTCGTGCACACAATAGTCCCGGTCCTTCAGTTTCTTATATTAACCTAATTGATGTTCGTGATATAATATGTTGGAAGAATTTCGCATTTTATGAAAGTGTCATAAATCAGACTGCTGTTATTTCTGATGCTCAAGCCCCTGTTTCGTATTCTCGTAAAAGAGTAAAGTTAGAATTAGGGGATGAAATATGGTTGTTTCGTAAATTGGTTGGTGCTACTGGAGATGTTCGTATATTAGGTCACGTACGGCTTTTTTTACAGTGTAGAAGTTACAAATAAATGTGGTTTTCCCGCAAACGTGGATTTTGGAAGGTTTTTCCCGGACGACATGACGTAGGGTATAACTTAATGCATTTTCTGAAATCTGTTCAGTTCAACTGAGGTAGCTATTATTATGACCTTTGTAGTAGCTCCCACTAAATAATCAGTTATTTTACCTCGGCTGTTACAAGATGGAAAATATCAAACCCAGAGAAGCTGTAACGATTCAAGAACACCATAGAAGGTATTGCTAATGCTTCGTCGTGCCAAATATTTTAATGTGCCTTCTGGAATCGAGTTTGAGGCGTAAAATTTATAAAAAAATAATTAAACACCAGTGGAATGGTCTTGCACTGCACACGCAATGTCAATAATACACGCAACCAAGCCGCACACCTGTATTCGTGATACAGATGTAACTCCTTTCGCTGGCTTCGCGAACCGCTCGTTCCCAATCTCGAAACGTTCTGTAACGTGGCCCCTGTTCCCAGTTTCGTTTCAACACGCTTTTTACTGAAATATTCTGTATACGATGAGCAAGCCAACAAACTGACATCCGTCATCACACTGAACACACTTTATTACGTCTTCAACGACCGAACAGAAACGATTAAATGCAACTTTTATCGCAATATACGGCGCTTCCTAATCCAACATTAAAAAAATATATTTGGCAAACGACCTTCACCGTTACTCTTCGCTCTGAATTGTGCGATGATTCAAAGTTTCAAAAAAGTAAATTTTACCAAAATAGTTTACAGTGGTACCATACATAAATCTTATTCTTTTTATTATTGTATTATTATTTCATATCTATTATAAATCCTACTTACGTAATAATTTTGGCAGTCAGTACTATTTTTTTACGAGTTCTACACGTGTACATTTCGGTGCAGTGCTAAGAGGAAAACCACCCTACTTCTACCGTAATGTATTTAAACAATGAAATTTTGACATATATGATTGTTAATATTGGTGATCAAAACCTTTTTCCCACCTTTTTTGTTTCAGTGAATATACTGTAGATAGTTTTTAAGTTAACTTTAGGTAAAAATTACAGTACATATCAGTGGATTACACACAAACTGTATTAGTAAATTTTAATTTATTTCGTAGTTAACTTGGTCAGAATCCATTGAATAATCAGTTAATGTTAGATTCACTGAATCATTGCAGCATACTCGTATTTAAAAAGGGAATTTTCTTTCTTCGCAATAATCGGTGCTTTCCACTAATTCTCTTTGGAGTCATTTTCGCCGATTTGTGTTGCTGATATTGACAAATAATCAGTGACTTTTCACTGATTCAAGACTAGAATGTAATAGACATGTATTCTTCAGTTATTTTATATATTATTAATATATAATCTATTTAGTTTAAGTTCAAGCGCATTCATAAGTAACATTTCCTTCGGCTGTTATGACCTATCCACTAACAGATGAACATATGACACGCAATTAAAACAACAATAAGAGCGTAAAAATCAAATGCATGTATGTGTGACTAACGTCCCGAACTGTCGAAATTTAGTCGATAAGGTTGGAAGAACGTAGGCCTACTCTGTGTTAAAACTCAAACATTTGGACAGTGTTCGGAAATACAAATCATTACAAATTTAACGTTGATCCATCACTCTTTTCCAGGAAAAATTCACAATTATTTTCATTGGATAGTGTTTGGACCAACTTTTTTCACAGAAAATTGGAAGAATTATATGTATATAATTTATCATAAATTTGTCTTGTACCAATAGAGACTACACGCATCTAAGTAAGGTATAAACGTGGAAGGAATTAATAATATAATTAGGCAGTATTTCCAGTTGAAATTTGGCATGGTGTGATATATTTTAAGTTGGATTAAAGTTGGTGTATGTATACACGCCAATTTTCTTTGCCGTTTCACACATTTACAAGAAAACATTGCCGTGCATCATCGCTCATACTTTTATACCTTACAGGCTCAAAAATAAATTATACGTTCTGTATTTAGAAGCGTATCAGTACCTAGAATACGCCAGTTCATTTCGCACGTGATGACAGTTAAATGTAGTTTTAAAGTGGTAAGAATCTGAATAATTAATGAGCTAAATAATATAAAACAACATAGTTGAACTGGCATGTACCCTATACTTATGTTCCTTGTACTTACTTCACACAGAGCTCAGAAGACGAGCAGAGTAATAAATACATCGGGTTGATGAATCAGAGAGCGTGAGTTAGCGCCGAGACGCCAGGAGAACAGCAGATTTGCATGACGTCATTTATAATGAAGGGTGTTCGACAGTGAAATAGGATGTAAGGAAACGATGCTAATTCAATCAAAAATGTTAACTAATTCCTTACTAGTGGATGCAATTTATTCAGAATACCACTAACCAACGTCGGCGGAAAATGAATTCTTGGTTGGCGTTACGCACGTAACCTAGACATTGCCAACACGTTATTAGTGTTGGTAAATGACCGGAAATCAGTTGGCATCCTACCAATAACACGACGCGGCGTTGGGCAAACGCAGGCCCGAATGGCATTTTGTTTTTCAGCCAGTGTTGTCCCTACGAAAAGTTTTTACTGGGATGGTAAAAAAAGGGGGGAGGGGTGCTTTAAATAGAGCATCAAAGTTTAAATTACACTGCAGGGTTAGTTATTTAGTTTTTAAGTAGGCAATTTCAGTGTTACTATATGACCCCCAGAAGGCATCCGGGACACTGGGTGGTCGTTCCTTAGTGCAAGCTGTTATTACCTGGCTCAAACGCTGACATGTAGGGAGGCTAATTGTGGACTGGCCAATCAATCAATCCAACAATCACGATTTTAGACCGCGGGAATCCTTTACGAACCCCGCATACACTGTCATTTATACCAATTATACGTTCGTATCAAATTACAGTGCGATCATAACGGTCATGTTAAGAAAACTTAACCTGGCTAGAGTCAGAGTTGCAGTCTTCCGATAGGCGTTCGTCTGTGTTTAGCTAACGTCTAAACCGCTCCCTTTCCATAGGCGCGCAGCAGTAGTCGTGAACTCAGAAATAGTAAAGCAGTAAAGTTCCAGCCCTCAATATTATTTATAAGGTAATTGCTAATAGAGACTTAAGTTAAAACTTTCAGAAACATTTCCTGACGGCACACGGGCAAAGATTCATTTATAATTTCTCTGAAGTTCCGTACACCCACGTGTTCAATTTTATCCTTGAATAACGTAAACAAGAAGCAGACAATGGAAAATATGCCCTTTCAAAGTATCATAAAAAATAGTTCCACCACAAAATACGTAGGATTGGCCATAGGGAACGGGAAATAATTACCCAGTAATATCGCTAGTATATGTAGTAGGTGCGAGTGAAGATGACCACATCTTTGTACACAATAGTTAGGGGTGATGGAAAATCGCGCAAATATTTTGAGCCAACACATCCTCCATAACTCTATAGCTGGTTTATTCTTTTACGATTGTAGGACCAAGGTGTTGACTCGGCTAAGTTATTTGCAGACCAATCACAAACGTTCTGCTTTAGAGTATCAGAATCCTCATTGGCGCATTTAAATGTGATAGTAGCTTCAGACACGCATGTCGTCCAATAAGGAAAGAAAACTGTCGGAAATATGTACAGTACGTTGAATCCTAGCTAACAGTAAACCTTTCCCGCGATAAACCATCTTCTCTAACAATAATACTTGGTGAGTTCTGCGTGGACGATTTAAATAGAGAATTGGCGAGAGCGAAGTGAACAGCCAATGAGATGTCCAGCCCATTGCAGGCATATATAAATGTTTGAAGTGAAAGGTGCTGGAAACGACGTGTCCGCTACGTAATTTCGCGGAATGTCGACGGTATTAAAAGAAAAAAAATCAATATATATAGAATAATTTCATCTACCGTATCTAAATATTCAAGCAATAGCTATTAATAATATACTATCACCAACACGATCAGATGAAGCAGTAATTATTCTAGCATTAAAAGATTTAACGTTTTGATAGTAAATAACCAAACAATAAGAAACTAAACCTAAGCCATCCCAACCTAAAAAAATTCTAATTAAATTAGGACTAACAATTATAAATATTAAAAAAAAAAAAAATATTAAAACTAAAATAATAAACTGATCAACAAATACATCACCTGTTATATAATCCTTTCTATAATAAATATATAAAGAAGAAATAAATAAAACAAAACCTATAAAAACCAAAGTTATTCAATCAAATAATAAAGTTACTAATATTTGTGTGCCATTAATTATAAAAAGTTCATATTCAACAAAATAAATTAAATCATTAAATATAAACAAAATACCCAGGAAGAGCCGTGTGGTATAAAATATTACATTTCGTGGAGTACTAGAATCTCGTAGAAGTAAATGACGAGTAGTTTTACAGGTAGTTCGGAAACTACAATGAGACAGGCGCGCGGTAGGAAAGCCTTGAACGCGAGCAGAAAACGCGTTGGCGGTGCTGCCAACTTGGCAGGACGGAAATACTCGCGCCCCTGGCGTTCTTACGTAATTTACTTGACCGTCGCACCCTACGATGCACTCCACATAGCCGGCACACAGCCACCACCATGCTCTTCGCTGGGGCGCGACGTAATTAATGAGAGAGACTGTGTTTCGCCTCGAGTCGCGTGGGTTGATGGCCGATTCGCTGGCTCCGAAATGACCGCAGGATAAATACTACGTGGAACCAGATGTGAAACTCGGTCGCAAAGTACTTGTGGTGATATCCTTGCCATTTTCCCACTTGCCAAATTTAAAATTCTAGACTTATTATTAAGGACAGGCGAAAAGATTTCAAGTTTAGTTGTACTCCAAAACACCTTTGTTCATATGAACTTACGTGGTTGGGGGATTTTAAATATCACGTCCCTAAAGTGTCTGTCTGCGAATCATGGACGTTCAGTAACGGAGTACTTTATTACGATTGGCCGAGTCAAACAAGAACATGTATTCTCACGCAGATACGCGGCCAATAACCAAAGGAAGTTGTGGTTGTGGACGTAGGATTTTGAAGTCTAGCATGGCCATAAATATTTTCGCGGAAAACACTTGTCCTTACTTATTTTATACTCAGAACTACTGTAAAGAATCCCTGAAACCATAATTGTTTTTTTTTTCAGTCTGTATTCTCTGACGTGAGATTGAAAAGTAATAAAAATAAATAACGAGTTAATTACTATTACGGTTAAAGATGCAACAAAAACAACATGGGCAAAATGTTGTGGATGCCATATTCCCTGAGAGGCCTCGCTTTCAAATATTTGATCTGAAAAGTCAACTGGGGTGAGACAAAAATAAAACCAAGTTTGAAGGGATACAAACGCTAATACCGCGAAGGGGCCACGGTGACTGAGCGGTTAGACTGCTCGTCTCCCACCAAGACGAACCGGGTTCAATCTCAGGCCGGGTCACTCCGGATTTTCGCAACTGGGAATCGTGCCGGACGATGCCGCTGTTCGGCGGGTTTTCTCGGCGTTCTCCCGTTTCCCTCGCCCTTTCATTCCGGTGCTGCTCCATACTAACTTCACTTCACTAACTCTCAAGACCACGCTGTTGGGAGCCGTCCAAATCTCTTCTCTCACTCACGAACTCCAGCTGCACATGCCAGCAAAATGGCGTCACCGACACGCAGCATGTTGGAACGCCGTTTGCCAAACAGCGCCCGGTAAACTTCTCACCAGCAGGTGGCAAAGATAATACGGAACACTTCGCAGCACGCGGTAACTTATCAGACACAAACGATGTTCCAAAGCCTCACGTAGCCAATCAGCGGATGGGTGCGTAGGCATCAAGAGGCATCGAACCCGGGACGCTATAGTTGAGATATAACACCTTAGCGACATCGGCCTCGGAAGTAGTTGTTCACTATAACGGTAGGGGCGCTGCCCTATTAAGCCTGCAACCACGGAGTTTAAATGAGGAATCACATGATGATTTCTCAGAAAATATTGCCACGTTAAGAAATCAATAAAAAAATGTTATTATTCTTAAATGTAGATTTTAATGTTAAGTTTTAGCAAAAGAATTTAACATAAAAATGGTCGAGTATCCTTAACGTGCCAGTATTCCTTATTAAATGTCACCTATAATAGGTTTTTTTTATGTGTACCTTAAAAATTGATGCATAGAGAAGGAATGTCTTTAACACTGATCCCCTATTTTGTTAAATATTTTGAGATGTTTGTACTTTTCTCTTACTAATTTTAACGCAACTGTAGTCCATGCATGGTTACTTCCAACTTTTCTGGAGCCCTGCTAAAGCTTAACAACGTTCCGTATTCGTGCGCACTAAGTTTAATAACATTTTGCATGAGAACTATTTCTTACTAGGCGTTACTAANCCAACTTTTCTGGAGCCCTGCTAAAGCTTAACAAAGTATAGAAAATTACTCCACAATAACAACGTTCCGTATTCGTGCGCACTAAGTTTAATAACATTTTGCATGAGAACTATTTCTTACTAGGCGTTACTAACACATCTTTTTCCTCCCTGTTTTTATTCATATTAATTTTAATGAAACATTTAAATTTATAAATGAAATAAAAATAAAATTCAATTCAACAAAAAAATAACACACTTTCGTGCTAACGGGAGTATAAAACGCTGGTCATACTTGACTTATTTAGGGAAAAAAACTAACACTTCATATGTGGAATGATTTTTCAAAAGTTTGATTTTAAAAAGTGCGAAGATGCTGCGAATAAATTACAGAATGTTTTCAAGTTGGTCAAAAAGTCCATTTAATAGGAAAGGGTAGATCTGTTGAAAATCTAAACGTAAACAAACACTTTCATCAATAACAAAATCTTGGCTTTTGTGCAGTAGCCGCGTCACTCTTGTTTTCTTTCCCGAAGTTTCGGAAGACACTGCAGCCTGCATCTTCAGGGCGAACTTTATCACTTCCATTCATCTTGGCCGTGTGACTTTGACACATGATGGTCAATGTCACGGACTCACGCAGAAGACGATAATCGGTCTACCTCATCTTTAGTCTACGAAGATGTCTAATGATGGCTGGAGGATTGTGTTTGACTTTATCGGGAACGGAAGGAGCGATAGCATCAGGAATACACGAAAGCGATTTTAAAGCAATCTTGTATCCAGCATAGAAATTAGCTTCAAAAACCCAGTGGACATTTCTAACTGCTTCCGCTTTCTGCAGTATTATTTATGTAGCCTATACCGTAAGCTCTGTTCTATCCTAACCTGACTCAGCAAGAGTAGGTCAAATGGGGGAAGATGACAACGGGGTGTGACGGCATTACCAGAGATCTGACAAATTAATTTGTTATCGTGAGAAACTTCTCCTTGAAAAGTTAAACTGATAAAAATAGGACTTACTTACTAAATATACAAATTTACGCTCTAGTTGTGAAAGCGTTTGACAGAGTGCCAGCCCCATTAGTTTCTTTTTTCCTTTTGGCGATTTCGTAACCCCTGAAGCTACGCTAGTAACGTGCCCCCGCAGATAGCGGCTTACGAGAATGTTAATATATTATATTTTTAATTTAAATTCTAAAATAATTGACCGTTAAAAAAAGTTTTTTGTTACCCCGTCACTGACGTTACTAAGCGTTAGCTCGCAAATGTCCGATCCTTTATTGAATCCCGTGTGTACGTGTATTGATAAATTAATCTTTCTAAGACGCAGCGATAATTGCGTTTGGAAACTCGCGGTTCGTCCAAACCGGAATTCGTCAGTACCAACCTCCAAAGTTTCGTCAACAAAATGTTGTCTCATTTCAACAAATGCGAAATTACTATGTTGACCGAGAATACGTCCTTTGCTCCCTCGCCGATGTAGAGCGTGTCAAAAACCAGTAGAAAAACTTCAGTTTTTTAATTACTAAGCAGAATTCCGAAATTAATTAATCACGTCATCAGGAACTACGATTCCTCACGACACAGAGCGATGCTGTCTACATGCGTCTATGGTATGCTGCTGCGTCCACTGCACAGACGATGGCGAAGGACATTTGTAACACTTATTGTAATCAACATGGACCAAACGTTAACAATCTCACAGTAGTGAAGCTGCCTGTTTGTTTCTGGCAACAGTCAGTATGTGACTTCCTGTATCGCTGCCGCAGAAATATTTGTGTGCCTTTTTACACGAAAACGGTGGGTCCTGAGCAGTTGCAAGAAGTGGACCGTTTTGGTTAATTAAGTCTTACTGCTTAGTAAACCAACATCACATGTTCATAAATCCTGACGGTAAAAAACTTGTCTGCAATAAGAGGGTAACCACATGTGTTATCTTAATTACGGGCATGTTGGGAGNGGGGGGGGGGGTATCAATGTGAGTTTCCTCATAGGTTGAAAATACCGATAACTACACATGTTCGGAAAATTGTAAATTAATTTTACTTTGCTTACGATATTTTGTAAAAATTAAATTCTTGAATATCGTTTTTCAAGGGCTAGTATCTCCCTTAATATTCAGTTCAGGTAGAAAGTGTTCTAATTTGTATATTTTCCACTTGATTTAGCAAAAGGAATCACCTCACGAAGTTTATCAGTCGAATTCCACCCTGCCCTGTAAATAAAACGTAAATGCCTTTAATTCGGCCAGATACATTAATATCACGGCTCTCAACGCAAGAACTCTAAAAACCCCTTTTGGCACGCAAGTCCACAGGCTCGCCACAGGGGCACAACCTGCCAAAATAATAAAAATATTCGTTAAGAATATTGCAATTTCTTCTCTAATGCATAACAAATGTATCATTTTTGCCTGAGAGGGTACATCGTGCATACTCAATTTAGCATGGCTGCTCCATTCTTTATCTGCCTGCCAATGCGAAGCGGGAACGCTAATAACGGGACTTCTCCCCACGCCCACTCCTCATCCCTTAACCCGCACTTTGTTGGTCGAAATCCACGAACACTAAAAATGCAGGAATGTCTATAAATAACATGCCCCCCTCTCCAAATAAATGAAATGACTAGTATAACTAATGAGCCTACTTTCCTCTATACTTGGGTGCAATGCTTCTCCCACATCTTAGAGACTTGGCCTGTCAGGTGCGTGGTGCCTTATCTATAATAATTTTCTTTAAAATGTCAGCGACTTCAGTGTCAGATAATGCGTGGAATGCTTTTATTAGTAGTATTCCTATGATCAGACCGTAAATTGGAAAACACTATGCCCATTAGGCCCGTAAACAACGTTATTTGTGTCGCATATAAAAATTTCAAGAACGTCTTCACTAAAAATATTAAGTGAAATATTTTCTGCTGATAGGCTACTACAGTCTATTCGAAATTTCTTTACACTTTTTTAACTAAGCATTGATAAAAACCTCCCCATGTATAACGTATTTGGTTGTTTTCTGATTGTTATGTATCTCACGAGCGGTTTATTCTTCCGTTAACATAAACGTACCTTAGTTTTGGTTGAATCGGAATTTTATTTATATTTTATGTATAGATTATATTTTATATCTAATTAATATGAATAAAACATGGAAAATATACGTGTGTTGGTATAATGCTTAGTAAAAAATTGTCCTCGTGCAAAATATTATCAAAGTGATTGCGCACGCATGCGATGCGTTCTCTCTTTGGGGCAGTTTTCTATACTTGGTTAAACTTTGTTTGCACGAGGCGGACGAATATCCTGGAAGTAGAACTTTAGCAGGGCTTCAGAAAAGTTGGAAGTTACCGTGAATAGACTACACAGAATCATCGCGCGGGAAAAATTCCACACACCATTGCACGAGTTTAATGTGGGCGTATATGCGGCTATTCTACTTGTGTATGCTTACCTGTTACGTGTCGGGAAGTGCCTGCAGTGCACAGTTTCAAAAACTGAAGCTAGTTAACAATTTTAAACGCCTCAAGGTCACATATGGTAATAAATAAACAATGCGGCAGGTATTCCCAAGACTGCAATATACATCCCCGGGAAACTGAATTTCTCGCAAATTAGATCTGCAACAGTAGTATGCAATGAAAGCTCACTCTTGTCAGCATGTCCGGTGTTACGCTCTGGATGGCGTTCGTAGCTCTCGGCTTGAGGTGGTGAGGGGGTAGCGACATGTCGCATTCGACACGTCAATGTGAAGGGGGCGGTCTGATGTTTCCTTTATGGTGCGCCATTCCATTGGGACCTAGATGTTCGCGGATACCTGAACGAGACGTTGCCGCAACGCTGGATTGGTCGAGGAGCAGCTGGTGACCAGGCTCTTCATCACTGACTCCCAAGAAGCCCGGATCTTACCCCGTGCGTTATTGCATACATGCGATGCAAGCCAATATATCAAACTACAGATGCCAGTTTGTACTTTTCTCCTTTCCCTTAAGGAAACTGTGCTGCGCGGGAAAGCGCCGCTATGCTATATTTCGTAACAATTTTCACTACTTTTTTTTACTCTGTGTACATATTTAGTAGGATAAGAGCAAAAAGAGGTGGCTTTAGATGATTTTTTTATCTTTCTTGGAAATATCGTATTCCCAGACCATTTATTTGTTGAGATGCACTTATATGCGCCAACGCTGATGTTTTACTGAGTATTTTACTAGTGTCTCTTCTTAAAAGGACTACGTACTTAGAGTTTGAACTGCGTTGCAGTGTGTTTGAAATACACTTTTTTTTACGTAACTACTTTACGTGTGACGGACATATGTACTGGTCTACTACAAAAGAAAATACACTGGAGATCGGGTACGAACACTACTTTCAAGACACCACGGAGGTTACAAATACTATACCCTACCTTTCCAACATAGCTACAAACTGCCTTTTCGCGCTGCCTTATTGCAAAATGTCCTGGTAGGAAACTTTCAAAACTAGTATGGGGACATGTACTGAACCTTGCTACACACTTCGCTCTAATGAAATGATACTGTTAGTGGCACAAGTGCTGGCGGGTGAAATTTACGCGGAGTGGAATTGGGCCGGCGAGGAGAGAGGTAGCTGCGCGCGCAGCCTGATGCCGTGCTAAAAACATTAGTCTCCGTATTATCAGTTACGCGTTGGCCGGTGTGCGCGTAATGTTTTTTGTAACAATTAGTACACAGCCGGGCCGTCACTAATATCAGTAGCTTCTGGCCGGGCCGTGCCGTCGCACCAAGCGCAGGTGTCGTGGGAGTCGAGCCGACAGTACTTGGGATGCCTACAGCAGAGTCGTCGCTCCAAGTTCCGTTGTTCCAGCCACAGAGCAAGTAAAGTAGAGAGGCGACACCACCATGCATTGCGTTGAGCTCTTATTTTAAACAGGTCGCAGTTATATTGCCAACATAACAACATTAATCAAAGCACATCAACACGATGAGAAACTATGAATTCAGATATTGGCTATCCTTATTAGACAATCTAGGGAACCCAACTTCGTCAAGGTAAATATTGTTTAGGTAACCCCATTTGTCTTGAGTTTTTCTTTGCTACTATTAATCCAGTTGGGAATTGGTATAAATTATTTCGGTGGTTAACTTCCAGTTCTGTGTATAGTTAAGCATTGAAGACTCATTTTTTAAAACACCTTTGTATTTTAAACGTCCTTCTAACAAAGCAAATCGAAGATCAACGATCTCGTCTCGGCAAACATAACACCAGGCACGTCACAAAGTAAAGTTACAAAATAGTCGTTGTGTAATTTTCGATATATTAAAATTGAAATTATATTCCTAAACATCTCTTAGTTACAAAATGAGCAAAGGTATTTTGGTCTTTCATAATTTTATACTTTTTAAATATGAATAGATTTCCATTGTATTTTTGGTGTTGGCATCACGGCTGAGACCCGAGAAAACAGTAGATCGAAAGGAGCTAGCTGTCTATTGTCACGCCTCTGGTTCCAGCGGTACGACGGAAAAACGCCATTTCAGAACCTTGCTCGTAGATGCGCCGGGGCGATAGGTAAGCGGGCAGATGCCACCCTTATCGCCGCTCACTTCTGTGCGTGGAATGGCCACATCTCCGGACACGTGAGACCCTCGGGTTGACGGGCGTATTAAGGCGGATTCACAACCTCTTTGTAACGTACGTACGTTTCCTGTTGGCAGACATTCAAGCAAGAACGTAACTTTGCGAAGCGAGATTATTATTTTGTGTTTTGTTTTCATAAGCTTTGTGCAAAGCATTGTACAATTTTGAATAATTAACCAAACAATACAGAATTTAGTGTATTCATGTTATTATCTTAATAGTTTTAATTAGAACAATATATGTATTGTTAAATCGGACGTTCTGATTGGTTGCGATTTCAGCCGTACGTACAAGTTGAAAGTTGAGAAACTCTCCCTCTTTTTTCTACGTACGTGCGTACGCTAAGTGTGAATGTGAAGGGATGCATGAGAATATATAGTGTTAAACTTTTATTCGTACGTAGGTACGTACGCTACTTGAAGGTTGTGAATCCATCTTTAGTGTTGAAAGAGAGCAACACGAGGAGTTGTCGAGGTCCGGGCCGGAATGCGGCTTGTTCTGGCCGCCANCATCTTTAGTGTTGAAAGAGAGCAACACGAGGAGTTGTCGAGGTCCGGGCCGGAATGCGGCTTGTTCTGGCCGCCACCGTGAAATACGCAGGCAATTCCCCGAGAGCGGCCGGCACAAAGCTAACAGCTGCTGTCGCCCGCCTTCCAGCAGANCATCTTTAGTGTTGAAAGAGAGCAACACGAGGAGTTGTCGAGGTCCGGGCCGGAATGCGGCTTGTTCTGGCCGCCGCCGTGAAATACGCAGGCAATTCCCCGAGAGCGGCCGGCACAAAGCTAACAGCTGCTGTCGCCCGCCTTCCAGCTGANCCGTGAAATACGCAGGCAATTCCCCGAGAGCGGCCGGCACAAAGCTAACAGCTGCTGTCGCCCGCCTTCCAGCTGAGATGCTATCACGAACCCGAGGCGGGCAATCCGGCCGCACTCATTCTCTCGGGCAGACTATGCTGGATCTTAATCTCCGCTTCCTTACATACACCTACCCTAATCACGATCTTAGTAAAGTGAACTATAAATTGACAAGGTTCAAACTAAGTAACTGCACTGGCATGCTTTGTAGCCGTGGTTGATGTCCTCCAAACCAGAACCTCCAAACATGGCTGCAAACTAGTGAAAAAGGCCTCGTTGGAACCACTGCAGGCACGAGAGTTAGTTTCCTTTTCNCCTCCAAACATGGCTGCAAACTAGTGAAAAAGGCCTCGTTGGAACCACTGCAGGCACGAGAGTTAGTTTCCTTTTCAGCGACGCAGCAGTGATTTATACTCGTATATTCGTATACAGCTCCAATAGTTATCACTAACTTATTGGTAGGTAGCACATCATTAAGGTGGCCGCCTGGGTAGGCCGCCGAACGGTGTGCAGAGCTTCAGAAGAAAACGTTTGATTAAAAAACCGTCCAATGTGTCTGAGTGAGGCCTGCTTACGAATAGCATTTAAGGAAAGTTACGGATAGGTATATGTTTTTCAGTTCCTCCATTTATCTCTAAAGCATGGTTTTGTGATATTGAAAATGACTCAAACGAGTGTTTTCACGGTCATTCGTAGGTACGAACATTCTGGCATAAAACATTAAAAAAGGAGGGACGTGTATCAAACTTTTATTTTTATAATTACGTCATAAGATTTTAAGGGTTTCTGCTGAAAGTCTCATCGAGGCGCGTCAGCGACGGCAAGTCTGCACGCCCGGTCAGTGCTTTGCGGGTAGAGGCGATGGGAGAGTTGATGCGCATGTCTCCGTCGCCCCTAGCGCTCCCACGTTTTTAGTCAACTGACGTGCAAAACTGCTTCAACCAGGCGTCCACCTTAACCGAGTTTACAGTATGTACTACTCGACCAAGCCAAATGTGCATACGGAAAATATGTGAACTGACACAATGTCACACAGTTCTCTCCCTTCCCTCTTCTCTTCCGCCTGCAGAGTGTGACAAATCACTCGGCTGAGGGTGTCAACCGTCGGCTGTGATCACAAGTTTTGACATAGTGTTAACTAATTCGCGTTGCCGACTCTATGGCTTCCAACAGTTTTCAAAGAAGAGATCAGCTTTCCTGGGGAAAAGGAGACTTCTACAGTAAGCTCATGTATAGGTTACTTAAATTCATGTCGAAAGGTATACGCGCTCTCGCGCAGACAGCCAACTGTTTGAAATTTCCTGCATTCGCCATTGTTCTTCTCCTTTCAACTGCTAAACTAGCGCTGGAGTTTAGCCCCTCCCCGGCTGAACACTCGGCTTGGTCGAGTAGTAGCATTTCACTCATTCAAATTTAGAGTGTGAGGTATATCGCTGCTTTGGCAAATAGGCAAGGCTGACGAACATTCGAGATCAAATCCTCCATCGCCAACCACCGGATCCGGAACGACTANCTCCAAACATGGCTGCAAACTAGTGAAAAAGGCCTCGTTGGAACCACTGCAGGCACGAGAGTTAGTTTCCTTTTCGGTGACCGAGCAGTGATTTATACTCGTATATTCGTATACAGCTCCAATAGTTATCACTAACTTATTGGTAGGTAGCACATCATTAAGGTGGCCGCCTGGGTAGGCCGCCGAACGGTGTGCAGAGCTTCAGAAGAAAACGTTTGATCAAAAAACCGTCCAATGTGTCTGAGTGAGGCCTGCTTACGAATAGCATTTAAGGAAAGTTACGGATAGGTATATGTTTTTCAGTTCCTCCATTTATCTCTAAAGCATGGTTTTGTGATATTGAAAATGACTCAAACGAATGTTTTCACGGTCATTCGTAGGTACGAACATTCTGGCATAAAACATTAAAAAAGGAGGGACGTGTATCAAACTTTTATTTTTATAATTACGTCATAAGATTTTAAGGGTTTCTGCTGAAAGTCTCATCGAGGCGCGTCAGCGACGNGTTAGTGACGGCAAGTCTGCACGCCCGGTCAGTGTTTTGCGGGTAGAGGCGATGGGAGAGTTGATGCGCATGTCTCCGTCGCCCCTAGCGCTCCCACGCTTTTAGTCCTCTAACGTGCAAAACTGCTTAAACCAGGCGGCTAACTTAACCGAGTTTACAGTATGTACTACTCGACCAAGCCAAGTGTGCATACGGGAAATATGTGAACTGACACAAGGTCACTCAGTTCTCTCCCTTCCCTCTTCTCTTCCGCCTGCGGAGTGTGACAAAGCGCTCGGCTGAGGGTGTCAACTGTCGGCTGTGATCACAAGTTTTGACATAGTGTTAACTAATTCGCGTTGCCGACTCTATAGCTTCCAACAGTTTTCAAAGAAGCGATCAGCTTTCCTGGGGAAATAGAGACTTCTACAGTGACCTCCTGTGTAGGTTACTTAAATTCATGTCGACAGGTATACGCGCTCTCGCGCAGACAGCTAACTGTTTGAAATTTCCTGTACTCACCGTTGTTCTTCTCCTGACAACTGCTAAACTAGCGCTCGAGTTTACCCCCTCCCCGGCTGAACACTCGGCTTGGTCGAGTAGTAGCATTTCACTCATTCTGATTTAGAGTGTGAGGTATCTCGCTCCTTTGGCAAATAGGCAAGGCTGACGAACATTCGAGATCAAATCCTCCATCGCCAACCACCGGATCCGGAACGACTAGAACATTTCTTAGCATCGAGCTGTACAACAGCGTGGTTCATGTTCGACGGCTGCATCGTAGCAGTGGAACATTTTTCAAATTGTAATTTTATACTCATGTGTATACAGCGCATTTTGCTCTCACGACGCTCGCGTGTTGGTCATCAGAGTTCTCGCAGCATTTGATTTCGCGGCTACAACTCCGCACACAACGCTACACTGTAGGAAATCTTCTGGTAAACTTCCTAAACTCTAATGGAAGTTTTTCACCTGTAAACTACATAGAAATAATACCACACATCAATCTGCAGATATAGGAATGTGAAGCGTTGCTACTATACAAAGTTGGGAATTTCCCTAAGCATTTGACTGTTTCCTGAACAAATGTAGGAACGCTACAATAAATGTACAGCAGAAAAAATTACTACTCCCGCTTTCTCAATAAGCGTATACACTGGTATGGTAAATTTCTGAATAATTTCTTAGAGTGCACATTACATGGACGATCTGCTTGCTAGTGTGATTACGACGCCATGTTTTTTAGCCGACCTGTGCACCCCAGTAAACTTAATCATTATATAGACTATGCTCTTAGGTTTTCCATGTCACTTCCGTACTTACTCTTCTCGTGACCAACTTAAACCTCACGCGTCGAGACACTTGTTTCATTTTTTTCTATGTGTGGATATTGTTTAATTCATGATTAGGATCACTAAAAGAGACCATATTACTGTATTTCAGATAATATTTTTTTTTGTTCCTGAATTTTGCTGTCGTGCTGTTTCCCGTAACAACCTGTTCTTTTTAAAAACAGTACTGTTTACTTAATTTTAAAAAGAAAACTGAATTGCAAGTTGTATTGCCATGAGAAAGAAAATTAGTTTCTCTCTGTCCTTTTTAAAAAGAGTTTTGGTAAACACGCGCTACTAACTACACCTTCTCTACACTTACAAGTTTCTAAGCAATACAAGTGTGATCTAAACCTCGGTTTGGTCAATATTTTGTAAGTATACGTATCTCATAGGTGGCCAAGGACGACAATGTTTTTACGTGTGGCAATACTTTCGTCAAACAACTCTTGTACGTGGCATGGACTCGACTAATGTCTGAAGGTATGCAGGAGGCAATTCACACCATGGATCCTGCAGGGCACTCCACAAATCCAATCTGCGCCAATTTGAGAAAGGGTTGCGCGTCTGTCACGTTTAATGATTCTCGTCAGTCGTCGTTTGTCCCGTTCTTTCGCGATCTTTTTCCGGCCGCAGCGATGTCGAAGATGTGATGTTTTACCGGATTCCCGATATTCACAGTACACTAGTGAAATAGTCGTACGCGAACATCCAAATGTTATCGCTACCTTGGAGATGCTATGTCCCATCTCTCGTGCACCGACTATAGCACCACGTTCAAACTCACTTAAATCTTGATAACCTGCCATTGTAGCAGCAGTAACCGATCTAGCTGCCGACCGCATCGCGTTACTCTGATTGGTTCCATACCTCTTTTGTTTGCATACTCACGCCTATACCAGTTTTTTTGGCTCTTCAGTGTATGTACGTGTATACACACATGCGCAAGCCTCTTACATATCCTTTCTCCTGCGCGAAATGTTTGCTAGGAGCACTGCAATATGTCAACTGCAAAGTCACCATAATATTTTAAGGACTCCCGAGATGTGAGCAATGAAACGTCTTGCAGATTAAATCTCTTACTACAAGAAAAATACGGTAAAGTACTCATGTTTCATTCCGCAAGAATGTGCGCGTGCGCACATTATTTTTATTATGTTACAAAGAAGAGGCAGCGGAACATTATCTTCTATTACTAACTCTTTTACACTCCCGTTAAAGAAAACTGTTATATATATTGTTGCCATACAGTCAAGTAAAGTGCAGAAACAAAATAAAAGATAAAATCAACACTCAAGCTTACTATTCCCATACACCGATTATCAAAATCTAGCATCTCATAAATTATATAAGTGTTAATGCGGTAATAGAAAATGAGTGAGTGTGGCTAGCCAGCCAGGTTTTATATGCACAATATAAACGTGTGGAGAAGATGTTATAGTCTGATGAAAGAAATATAAGCTTAACACAATTTCTTTTGAGAATGAGTTCTTTATGAAATTTATTGTTTTATCAGATTACCTCGTTTAAGAATATTTTCATTTTTAACACTGCACATATTACTATTTTCACGCAATGAATTGAAATTCATGGTCTTAATCGACGATGTCCAGGAATGCAAGGGCGGTGGAACAGAGAAAGCCCCGAGAAAACGCGCCGACCAGCGGCATTGTTCCGGCACGATTCCCACTAGCCAAAATCCGGGAGTGACCCGGCCGGGGATTGAACCTGGTTCGCCTTGTTGGGAGGCGAGTAGTTTAACCGATCAGTCACCGTGGCCCCAACGATGTTCAGTTTTGTAGTTTTTCGACTCACTGACATCCAGCTTTTACCGCCATGGCTAAAACTGCCATATAAGCGTAGCCTAACAGCCAAATATCCCTGAGACTTGTTGAAACGATATTTTAATTATGTATAGCGAAATCTATGACTGTGAATGCAGTTACTAATTATGACGGAAACGTCAGTCAAGACGAACAATTTTATTCAGGTCAACTGCATGTATTTTATTTTGATTAATATTTGATACGTGTTATTGTTGGTATTTTTATGGGTAGCTTCGTTGTAATACCAAGTAAGCTGGTATATTTGTAAAGGTAATAATTCGCAAAACAATCGGATATAAATACGCAATTTTTCTTTCCGTCTACAGTACTACACGAACTACAGCGCACATGTAGGGTAATTCCCAAATATTTATTGATCTATAATTAATTAAAACTATCTTAGACGTAGGTCACATAGTAAACTTGATTATTTTATTTCAGGTAAAGTAGGTAGGATTTGAGATCGGTCAGGAATCGACATAATAATGCCGCTCGCGGAATTTCAGCAAAAAAACATAAAGATAAACGTGCTGTTTTCCCATCTTAGTCCTACCAATCAGAAACACGTACGAAGTATTTTTTAAGAAATCTACCTTATTACTCATTACATAACGGATAAAGTGGCTGTAAAGTAGTAGATTGCTGTAAGCATAAATTCCTGTGAAGTTATTTTTATTCTGGAGAAACACAGCTAATAGTTTCGAGCACGCAGAATCAAGATCAGTTAGGGAGTGTGGTTTCTGAATTTTGCTCACTCTGATCTCACTTCACACTCGAGTAATTTGTTTCCGAAGATATTTTTCAGAATCACATGTTACCCAGTGAAAGTTCAAAATATTGTTGGCCAATTTATTTTGGATACTACTACCAGGCCATGCAAAATAACGTCAAATGGATGCCATTAAACCATAGAAAATTCGCAAAAACAGTGAATGCAAAACTGCAGTTTGCGAGAAAGCGTTAACTTAAAACTTTGAATACGATGCTGGTAGCTCATTGGACCAAACGCGTAACGTCGTTACACAACCTTTTACCAATTATTTACTTAATTATTTCTTAAGCTACATTGGAAAACCGTGCAAAAAATTCCGTAGTGCAACTATGATAGCCTATACTGTTGACTAAAATTTTCAGAGACACTCGATAAATGAATCTGCAACTTTCGCTGCCATGCAGCACAAAAATATCTGGTGAACTTACCTATTCTCTTTAAACATATAAAAAAAGGATGAATTACGAACCGATTAATACAATTTTTATTTGTTTTCATGGCAACTACGGTAGCTGTTTCAGCTCCTTGCTGAGAACATATAGTAGGTTATATTTAAAAATAACTGGATCTGTCAAATTATGTAGGGAAACATCTCTGCTATGTTAGTATTGCTGGTTAACTTTTCATTAGACAGTTTTGTAAGCCTTGCAGGATATATTTTTTAAGTTCATTGTACATTATTACATAGGCCATTTTTAAATTTTAGTATTTACATAAACCTAATAAAGACTTATATTAACACTCTGTGACGTGCATAAGACAACGACATGCTGTTTTCCCGCTACTCGTTTTCTAATTACACTTCTGATAATAGGTTAGATATGAAACTGCTTAGTACACTGATTGCGCCGCTGTAGATCAAAGTTTGCGTTAAATAATAAGCTCTTGCCAGCCGGGATAATTTCAAACTTTGATTTCGAAATGACTCACTTATCCACGAACAAGACACAACTGCTGTTTACACGGTCGAGGCACAGCTTGTACAAGTTAGATGTTTAAATATGGAACGAAGTACTGTATTAGATACACTGTTCTGGATGCTGTTTACACGGTCGAGGCACAGCTTGTACAAGTTAGATGTTTAAACATGGAACGAAGTAGTGTATTAGATACACTTTTCTGGATGCTGTTTACACGGTCAAGGTGCAGCTTGTACAAGTTAGATGTTTAAACATGGAACGAAATAGTGTATTAGATACACCGTACTGTATGCAGGGCTGGCGTTCACATCCAAGAGCTCGAAGGAAGTCGCTCTTCACTCAGTTGTGCATCTTTGTGTGGAGTCTGCTGTACCGATCTGTAACTTTCGCTTTCGTAACTATACTTACCGCTGGAGTCTTTATGAAAATCACGAAAATAAAACCAGCTATTCGTAACCGTCTTTCCGCGGTTGCCAAATATACACCCTGGAGTACAAAAAGTTTTGTATAATTTACCAGCGCAGTAAGAAACTTTGCAGGGAAGACGTGGTATCTGGACAGGAAATCTGCTTAGTCCTGTAAATAGAAATACTCAACACAACAGTTCACTTAAAAAAAAACTGTGAGTGTGGACAGTATCTCCAAGTTGTAGTTCATCTTCTGCTTTGTCTTGTATATTAATCTGCCCATTACACCCTTAAAAAAGAATTGAACTACCTGTTTGTTGGTCTGCTTTGTGTTAATAGCGATTTCAATGTGTCTATAGATTACACGCAGTGTTTGAAAGTGTTTTCACGTAGTTAAAAAACTCACAAATGTAAATTTATAATAATCTGTCGTGGTTTTATAAATTACAGTCAAAAGAATTTACTCTATGAGCAGAAATTAAGTTTCGTGGCGTGATGGTTCCTTTGACGTGGGCGAACTTATTCTCATTGACTATGCGAGGCTCTAGGGTTGGGCCTCGTGTCTGATTGGCTACTGCATGCTGCGAAAGTTTCCCTATTGGCTGGTGTGCCGACTGGCAAGTAGGTTACCAGGCGCTGATTGAGGGACAGCGTTCCGACATTTTGCTGGCAAGTGGTGCCGCTTTACTGGCGTGTACGGCTGGAGTTTGTGCCATAATTATCTGTTTCACATCTGCATTCTTAATTACCTACTACGTGTCCCTAGTAATACCTAATAACTGTAAAAGATCGTCGAAACGTAGACAGATGTTAGGTAATCGAGCATACCTATTAGGGCGTGGAGCTTAAATTAAAACTTGACATTATAATTAAAAATTTTTAAATCTTTCTGGCAGTCGGTATTGAAAATCCGAGGAAGGGAAATTCTAGGCAGCAATTTTTGCCAACTTTATGAACAAATAATTTGATAGAGTGATGCGTTCCTATCGAGATATTTCTTCTGCTGTATAAGTGTAAATTTATTTGTGGTGAAGGATCTTGTGCCTAAATAACGCATCTGTGATAAAAAAAATACTATGTTCACAAAGTTGGCAAGAATTATTATCTAGGATCGGCGTTTCTTAAATTCTTCAATAAAGGTTTACAAAAATATGTAGACTTCAGTTAACCAGTTCAGCATTAACATAATGCACGGCACCCCCTTAAGGCAGGCTGGCGCGGGTGGTTGGCAGCCCTGGTAGAGGCGGGTGTCGCAAGCTTCGCGCTGCCAAAGCACCGTTGCCAAACTGCCGGCGTCGTTACGTCACTGTTTCGCCGCCTCTACTTGTGACTCACGGACGTCCATTCGGCAGCGAGCCGCTCTTACACACACTGCCTTGCCTCACTGCCTTGCCTTACTGCCTTAGCCTGCTGTTACCGAGGTGGATTAGCTGCGTAACTCCCATATTTCGTTTCCGCTCGCTCATCACGGAGAAGTAACTGTTGCGGGCTATTCGCGGTTTCTTCACACTTTTTGAATGAGCCCTTTGAAAAATCACCACATGTATGACGTGTTTGGTTTTTTCCTAAATATGCCATATATCTCGAGTGTTTTATACTTGTGTCAACATAAAATTGTGTTATTTTTGGTTAGATTAAACAATTACATGTATTTTATTCATAAATTAAGTATTTAATTCATAATTCATATGAATAAAAACAGAGAGAAAATAGGCGTGCTGGTAATTCTTAGTAACAAACAGTACACATGCAAAATATAATTAAACTGAGTGCGCAAGAATGCGGTGCGTGGTCCGTTTGGTGTAATTCCTTAGACTTGGTTAATCTTCGTTTGCATGAGGCGGGGGAGTGTCCTGAAAGTAGAACTGTAGCAAGGCTTCAGAAGAGTTGGAAGCAACCCCGAATGGACTGTAGCCCATTCATGGTTACTTCCAGTTCATTTCATAGACTAAATATGAAGAAGCCCGCTTATTCGTCTTCTGCGAATATACCCAACATTAACCTACCCCAATCATGCAAAAGTGTCAAAGTCACATGATCAACTGATGAAAGTGTTTGTTTATATATTAAATTTATGACAAGCACGGTTATATGAATAAAATACTTTTACCAAATATGAATTTAATCAAACTGCGTTACAAATTGGTTAGATAAAATATACATACATCTCAAAGCATTTGTTTACAAATCAGTTTTCTAACCTAAAATCCAAAACGTGCCGTTTTTTGCTAGACGTGTTGGCAGAGAATCGGTTCAATGTTGGGACACGAAGTTTGGTTGTGCGTAGCCAGAGAGATCGGTCTACCACATCTTTAGTCTATGGTTTATTTTCTTGATTTTTCAGCTGGAAGTAGCTTATCAACTGCCTTTCAGTGAATGTTATGTCACTGACAGATATCACTGATTCGGGTTTAGAGTGTAGCACCTGAGTTGAACCAGATCCGAAGCCCCAACCTGACTCACAGGCATAGCAAGGGCGCGCCCTTCCACAAGCACTGAGAACCTCTTATTCTGCACTATGCTTTACGTCTGGCCGGGGTTCTATCCATGCCACTAGTGCCTCTCCAGGACACAACCGGAGCAATACGACGCTCACCGCTCTACCTTTCTTTGAGAGGGGGTATCTCTCCAGACCTCCTCCAGCACGCGAAGTTAAACACCACCATCACGAGTCCAACCCTTGGATCGGTCACCAGAGGGAACTTCATGGTGGAGCCGAACCGATCACCCGGGCTGCTACACATTTCCATGGCGCACGTGGGTTTTATGGCGAGCGGCTATGGCGAACAGAAGCAGCCTCGTTCACCACAGAGCACAGAACTCTCGCTCGCCCATCACCACAATCCCAGAGAGAGGCGTATACTGCACCCAGGGTTGAGGCAGTTTCACATGGCTCATGACATGCCAGGTGGGTGTGCTCCAAGAATGGTCGAGGACAGCACTTTAACGCCTCACAAGGCGTAACCCTTGCACCCATTACAGGCCGGTTGCCCTCGCCCAGCCATCCCACCTCCAGCTGCCCACATCAGCTGGGAATACGTATCCCGACAAGTGCTGAGAGCTGCAACCTCTTACCCTATCCAGGTTCCCACCACACGACCTCATAACAGGATCCAGTGACGTCACACCGGGCGCTGTAGGAAATGTCACCGCCCATACGATAAATACTTTCAACATTTACTATAAGGGCGAGAGTATTTCGCGTGCTCAACGACCTGTACGCTATACTGCGCAGTCCCACGCATGTCCAAGCATCAGCCTTTTATTCATTGGCTGCTGCTCCAATAGGCAACCAATTAGAACCATCAAAGGTAAAGCGCGGTGTTCGATGGTGTTGTTCTTGAAGGCTTGTTATTGATACACATTCAATTAATTGCGATACAATATGAAACGTGACTAGAATATAAGTGTGTTGGGAGTCGAGCTTGTCCTGAAATTTGTTCGTGAATGGTTCCCATCCTTAATAATTCACGAGGTTGGAGAAGAAAAGAAATTGGAACAGCTTTGTATTAGAGATGGTGGCGGAAAAGGGAGCATCCCGAAAATTTCAGTTAGGAAATCAGGCTTCACTGTAAAAAACTTATGGTAAACGTCATAAATTGTAATGGAAGTTTTTAAACTATATACAGTATGGAAATAATAATACATATCTGGATGCAAGTATAAGTATGTTGAGAGTCACTACTATGGATACTGTAGTTGGAATATTCCCTGTTCGTTTCACTGTTTCTTGAGCAAATGTTGAAACGCTACTGTGGGTGTATGGAAAAAAAAAAAGTCATCCAGGCTTTCTTACTATACATACACACTGTTGTGGTAAATCTGCGAATAATTTCTTACAGTTTAGTTATATCGGTATATTCTTGTTTTTTCCCTCTTTTTAAGACGACAGAAATGAATACAACCCAGATGTTTTTAAATAAACCGCTAGTGAGCTACCATATTTCAAATTACAGAGTTGATGTATAATTCTTTATGCATATTAGAAACGTCTCAGATAGCAAGAAACTGAGCAATTGAAACCAAAAATTGACTTTCGTGGTGCTACTATTATACGTTATCCGCAAAAAAAATGTGTAAAACTAAAATTATAAGTTCTGCGGGAATTCTTAAACTTTGAAATTTCGAGGATTCCTTTGATATGATATACATATTGTCGGACTCCAAAACTTTCTTTGAAACATGCATAGAAAATATTTTCTTGCATACAACCCATTTTCAGTACAAATATGTGTGGTTTATAAATTCAGTTATTTAAATGAAAAAAAAACCATTATTTTTTTTAGTTTCTCAATAATAAATCTTTGTAAGTACAAACGCTTAAATTTGTAATAAATACTAAATATTTCTCTCGTTGCTCATCTAAGTTTTTGTAAACGGCTGCAAATATTAATAATTTAATGCCTCAGTACTAAGTAGTGGTTCGGAAATTACGAAGCAGTCATTTTTCCTTTAAAGTTGCAGTTGGCGGCCAAACTATCACAAACTTATAAGTAGTAAGGTTGTTTCATAAAACAGAAGAAAAACTCTTTGCTGTAGGTGACTGATTAGGGGAGTAAGCACGAAATAACTAATTTTCTGTTATAGTGACTACACGAATTTGATAATCTGCCTGACTAGCTAACGTAAACGAAAAAATATCCGCTTTTTACTTTATTTTTACTTCCTTTGGTCTTTGAGCGAATTGTGAATTGCGAAGATTTGAAACGACTTAGTTAATTTTTAATATTGACTGCTCTCATATTTAATTATTTATTGCTTACGTTTACATGACTGTGAAGTGCTAGTAGTTGACTAATTAAACATTGGTTGGAATTGCACGATATGATTAATGTTTATCATAATGAAGTAAAATAAATGAAATTCAGTTTCACATTGCTGTCAAATTTTTTGTAAGTGTGGCAATGCTAAATTTACATACGCGGAATAATACAAAATGTGAAGGGAATTAGATCGGGAGCAGGGCTTTAAAAATTGCTCGATTTACCGCTAAATAAATGCTAATCATTAGAAAGATTAAACATTAGCATTCCAAAACAGAGTTTAACTAGTCATCGGTGGTACATAAGAAGAATTTGGAGCCATTTATTCTAAAACTACAGATAAAACACTCTTTGCAGCTTAGTTTGCTCAGTGCGGGGTCTGTCAACTACAAACGTTTTTCTCGCCCATTGCCAACCCGCCATTCTCTTCGCGAGAGGCTCTTTAACATTCTATTTCGAGCAGGTATTGTTGACAGTTCGTTTACAAAGAGTGTAGTGGCTTCACACGTCTTAATGAATGGTAGCGTACATTATGCATGGCATTGTTATCTGTAAGGTCTTGTACAGCGTGTGGACAGTCGAGTCTCCTGTGCCTGTGCCTTAAAGGTGAAAACAGGAGTAAAATCCAGAGAAAAATTCGGCGTGCATAGCGCCCAACACTAGTTTATTAGTCAGACACAAAGCCACGTCAGGCATTTAATTTTCCACTTCAGATGTTAAGAGTAATCCACCATGTGCACACCGGCCAGATCCCATCAAGTCTGAAGCCAGACAACAATGTGGCACCACCGTACTTTAATTAGCTGCAGTTGCATGCACATTATACACTGAAGAGCCAAAAAAACTGGCACACCTGCCTAATATCGTGTAGGGCCCCCACGAGCACGCAGAAGTGCCGCAAGACGACGTGGCATGGACTCGACTAATGTCTGAAGGTATGCAGGAGGCATTGAAATCTGCGCCAATTTGAGAAAGGGTTGCACGCCTGTCACGTTTAATGATTCTCGTCAGTCGTCGTCTGTCCCGTTCTTTCACGATCTTTTTCCGGCCGCAGCGGTGTCGAAGATTTGATGTTTTACCGGATTCCCGATATTCGCGGTACACTCGTGAAATGGTCATACGCGAAAATCCAAATGTTATCACTACCTCGGAGATGCTGTGTCCCATCTCTCGTGCGCCGACTATAACACCACGTTCAAACGCACTTAAAGCTTGAAAACCTGCCATTGTAGCAGCAGTAACCGATCTAGCAACTTTGTCAGACGCTTGTTGTCATATATAGGCGCTGCCGACCTCATCGCGTTACTCTGATTGGTTCCATACCTCTGTTATTTGCAAACGCATGCCTATACCGGTTTTTTTAGGCTCTTCAGTGTACATGGCAGTTGGTAGAAGAAAAACACACCGCATTTTAATATTGTGCTATAAATTAATTACGTAAGTGGCGATATTCCTTGGTTAAGGCTCCCGCCTACCTGCCGCTTGAACTGCGTTGCAGTGTTTGGAATACTCGTTTCTCTACGAAACTATTAAACGCGCGTCCAATGTGCTCATCTACGGAAAGAACACACACATCCAACGGGGGCTATTGAGTGCTTTAAAGACGTCACGCACATTAGAAACACAATTTTAAAGCACTCCAAAATTGCTAAAAACGGCTTTTTCAAAGCGTCGTATCTCAAAATAAACGCTTCAAGCACTTACAAAACTACTCAAGGGCCCTGCATTGAACTTTCCTACAGACTTTCCACCAATAAGATAGTAGGGTGACCACTGGAAGTCTCATAGGTACATGCAGTGTGACTAGAACACTGTACGTCAATCCAGAGCCTTGCGCTTAGCGGCGATGGTGTACTTGATGCGCGTGGCAGTGTCGTCCTTAATGCTCCCGCGCTTCTTGGCCTCAAATGCGGACAAAAAGCGCTAGGTAGGCGGGAGTCTTAAAATTAAATCATTATTAACATGCACTATAAGCTTGCACGGATAAAGAGCAGGTTTTACGGTCTGGTAGCACAAGATTAACTTGCAATTGACGGTCACGTGATGAACTTTAAAATTAAATGTTTATTACGTCCACTACAAATTATTAATAAACATTATTTTCAATTAAGTGTTTAATACAATTTTTATGATCGTCTTGAATTCACGTTACCTTCCACAAAGAAAAAGCAACCAGTGACATTCTAATAAAGATTGCGCGACAACGTTAGTCATAGTTTGTTAACTAATTATTGTGGTAATTTATGCGTAACTTATGTATCTTTCGTTGTAAAATATAAATAAATTTGTTCAAGTGTGTATACCTGAACTAGCTAGGTGATTATATAAATATGGTTAAATACTTTTCTTTCAGTGTACGTACATACTACTAAATTTGCATAGGATGACTTGTAAATTTATACAATTTATACTGGAAAATAAATTATTAAAAATAATAATAATTTCACGTGTTTCATTCGTATGTTTTGAATCCTCCTGTAAAAACTTTTCGATGGGTTTCAAATTTCAAACAAATCTTTGAACACTTCAACCCCATCTCTCGATGGCATTAAATTCATACTGCCGCGTACAAAGGATGATTCTAAATCAAATGTAAATACTTAAAAAGGTGACAGAAGGGAAGGCAGTAAGAATATTTCATTTACAGAAATGCAAGCGTTGAGCGGAGCTACATAGGAGAAAACTCGTCACGCTGCGCCTGTCAGACAGCAACGATTTGCATTTGAGAGTCGTGGTGGTTGCAGATTGTGCAGGCGTGCGTCGTTATTGTCCGTTTTGTGTGATTTGTTACAGTGCCGCAGATAATTAGAAATACAGAAGGGAAACAGCCGCTTGTTACGCGAACTCTCACAGCACACACTATCAAAATGGCGTCACTTGCTAGCAACATGTCGGAAGGCCACCCGTCCGCCAATCAGCGCCTGGTATCTTACTCGACGTCTGGCAGCGCAGCCAATAAGGAACGTTTTGTAGCACGCGGTAGCCTTTTGTCTCGCTCCGTTTCTGATTGTTTGGAGGAGTGCAGGAAAAGTAGAGTGGAGAGATTTGGAGGGTTCTTAACATCGAGGTCTTAGAGATTCGATGAGGGTGAAGTGAGGTGAGTATGGAGCAGCACCGGAATGCAAAGGCGAGGGGAAACGGGCATCGTCAGGCACGATTCCCACTTGCGAAAACCTGGGCGCAACCTTGCCGGGAATCGAACCCGGTTCGCCGAGGTGGGAGGCGAGAAGTCAGATCACTACACCACCGCGAGCCGGCAAGAAAAGTAAATGCTGAAGTTTGCAAAGCTGAATCCCGATTAGCAGATGCCTGACTGCAACACATCTTTTATTATTGGCCAACGTCAGTGCAAAAGACGATCTCGGTGTAACTGTAGATTTTGGTGAACGCAAAATATTAAATCCATATGATTTACATAACTGACAGGCACTAACGACGCATCTTTTTGTCTGTGAAATGTTATGATTTTAAAAATGTAAAAAGTATTCTTTCTTCCCCTTCTAATACTGCACAAAGTCCCACCAGTTAATTAAGAACCATTCTGCAAACGTTTATTACTTATGGTTTTGATGTAATTTGCAGTAAACAGACTATTATGAACAGTTTTTAAATTTTAAAAAATATATAGTTGACAGAGGTAGAATAAGTAATCATGCACCGTGAATAAATACTTTTTCCATTATTAATATTACTTAATAATTTACTTAAGTGGGTGTGAAATTCATTATTTGTGTTACGATACTCTTCGTGTTATTTGTTTTATGACCGAAAATACGGGAAATAAATTTTGCTGAAAGTGTAAATAACTATGTAAGTACGGCATCAGCTTAAAATGCCTAATTATTGAAAAAATCGTTACTTTTAACATTTTACATTACAACATTAGAATCTATTTATAAACAATTGCTTTTGCTGAAAAACTTGTAAAGCTAATACCAAATTAAAGTCAGGGAAAGAAAACTTTTTATTAATACGTTGTTGATTACAATTTTTACTTTAACATGCAGCAAATATTACCGTCGTATAATTATATGTATGTTTTGTATAAATTTTAAATAATCAGTTACACACATTTTTGAATAAAAATGTATATCCAGTAGATATTAATGATGTATGTAAGTATGTTCTCGTTACTTGACTTCAAAATTTGAAGAGCAGTAGCAACGATGTTTGCGGATAATATTTGTTTTTGTAAATCCAAAAGCGATAAAAATTTGAAGGAAATATTCACCAAAAACACATTTGCATTTTTTTTTAAATTTACATAACTTAAACATTTTTGGAGGGCATTCATGAATGCCAACACAAATAAAAGAAAATCAGTTAAATTTTATAAATGTAACATAAAAGAACGAGCGACATATATTTATGTGTGTACACGCACCCGAAAACACACGTATTGAAAGATATGAAAACCAAGCAGATAGTATACACTCATTACGAGGGGAATATTTTAAATATGAAATCTAATGAAAAACTCAATTCAAAACATTGCCGTTTGTAGTGTTTTCAAAATAATTATTAAAAATCTATAGCGCACTACAATTAGTAAATAATTTCTTTCATTATTGTAGACGTTCCTAAAGTTTGAATACTTTTTTAAAAGTTCATGTCAAAGCATAGTATGAAATAGTTCTCTCAAACACATAACTTTAACTAGTAAAGTTAACACAGGCAAACAATGTTAACTGTTAAAATACTTAATAATTTTAACCAGTCTTGTTGTGAAAGCAAATAAACTATTTTACGCTGAGGGGAGAGAATACTATTCATTGCTCTATCGCAACTTCCCTAAGGTGTAAACTGTATATTAACTTCAATTTGTTATTGCCTTTCATGCTGTAGATTATTACATATAGGCAAATGCCTGGGCATACGCAAGTTTTTCACAAAGATTGGTTGAAGCGAAATTAAAGTTGCAACCTTTTTATTACAAACCCCATATCATACCTCAAGACACTTATTTCGATGGGGAGAACGCATCTTTATGGTATTATTTTTAGTGCCAATAAATACTTAGCTACAAAATCGCTTCTGTCTACTAAATATAACAATATCAATATGAAGTTTTATAATATGTTATCATTTTATTTCCCTTGAAAAATTCTTGAGAATATGTGAAAATATGTATATAATGATTCACACTAAACAAAACTCATATCAATCTAACTAATAATCATTTTGGTTTCGTACATTTTTATGCCTGGGATTTCAATCTTGCCGAAAGTAAATTACACATCTGTTATTTCTCCAATTAGAGCCAACATAGGCCTACTGTTATCTATTTACAGCCATACTTTAGTTTGAGTAAAAATTAAACAATTATACATTTGCCGAAAAATGAATACCCCATTAAAATATATTTTTTGGGAAGGTTTTTATTTTATATAATTAAAAATATCAATGCATGTAAAGTCTGATTTTCACGAAAAATACATATCATTTATTGTTGTGCATGCATGTGAATGTATTTGTGTTTGTATACAGAATGTCCCAGAACACGAGCATAATAATAACANAAAAAATGAATACCCCATTAAAATATATTTTTTGGGAAGGTTTTTATTTTATATAATTAAAAATATCAATGCATGTAAAGTCTGATTTTCACGAAAAATACATATAATTTATTGTTGTGCATGCATGTGAATGTATTTGTGTTTGTATACAGAATGTCCCAGAACACGAGCATAATAATAACACCACGTGCTTGAATCCTGAGCGGAAATTGAGACGAAAATGTTATTGGCAAAATTTCATACGATTACATTTTTCGTGCACAATGTGGCAATACAGCACGGAGTTAGTCCCCTCTTGCGCGCCACTGACATCGTACTACCACTGTTCTGACCGTCATATTATGGGCGCGGGTTCAAATCCCGGCCAGTTCGAACAGTTTCCCGACACTCAACTTCAACTGCCGATTAGGGCGCAACGCAACACTTGGCGCGACATTAACATTAACTGCGATAAGTGGACTTCGAAGACTTGTTGATTTCACGTCCTGGTAATCTTATGTATGTTACGTAAACTACACGTTGCTAAAATGTTCACAAATAAAATGCAAGGCAGTGGCCACGTGTTTATTTATCTTTGGTGTTAAATTCAGAAATTCAAAATGCGAACACTAATTCGCTATAAATTCTTATAACGAAAAAAATTATTTCCCCAAAACGTTTTTCTGTTGAAAATGTATTTCCAACCGAAATGCACCTCCAACTGAAGTAAGATCACGATGTTAAATTGTCACACTTCAATGTTGCCGTACAGAACGATTGACGTACGACGGATTGTTATGAATCGCTGTCAACTGACGGGTGAAAACGCTGACGGATGACTACTGGTTTGTGAGTCCAGCACAGTAGAGAGTCTTTCGCACGTTCCAAAGCTTTGCGCAGCGAAATACTAAATAAACCGCTACGCCTTTTCGCTTCTGTATGCTTACCTGTTGCGCGCCCCGCGCGGCGGAGGTGACCAGCCTGTCGCCGCGAGAGGGGTGCGAAGTGGGAGGGGGGGGGTATATTTAGG
>NQII01001220.1:185819-221607 GCA_002778355.1 Clitarchus hookeri
CCCCCGCCGTGTCGTGTTTCCGAGTTCAGCTACCCTGCCTGGCGACTATGTGAAGGCTTAGCGGGTGGGGTGTAACAAGCAATAAACAACCCCGAAATTCACCAGTACGAAGAGGGGGAGAGGGAAAGGAAATAAACCATTTGTGCATCCCATCGAGGTCAAAATTTCGACCTATCCACTGTTTGTCGGGCACGGGGAAAGGAGAGCGACAAATGAAAGAGTATACCGCTGTATGGTTGAATATGGTCGTTTATGCTTTCCCTCACCTTAGTACACTTGATAACACGGTGGTCCTCGCATGTCTGCAGCCTTAGTCAAATAAAAAAATGTCATTCTCTTGATAGCTCAGTTGTCGATAGCTCTGCGTTCTTAAAAGAATACATGTATCCCAATGCCTACACATGTACTCAGTCAGCAATCAGAGTAGATTTTTAGCACGTAAAATATGATATACATTAAAATGTTGGCTATCTGTTGAGCTACATGCGTGTTTATTTGAAATCCTGTGCTGAATGCAGGGCGCTTCTATTACCTGTTAAGGCATAGAAGAGATATTTATAAACGTTACAAGGACAAATAGATATTTGCGTTTTGTATTTATCCTATCTGTTTTTTCGTACTGTGCTTAAATCTCAAAATTGCTTTTCGCAGAAATGTACTTTTATTTGTTATGAGTGTTTTTTTTTAACGCAAATTGAAATTTACTTCTAGTATTTTCACATTATATGTACTTGAATATGGTTCCTAAAAACCCAATTATGTTTTTCGGACTTATACTTAGTTTTTATACAAGTCTTTTGGTTTCTATTATAAAATAAAATAAAAACTCAAGTTGGATGAATTTTAGGAAAAAGTAATCAGTATATATTATTTAAAGCATATTTATTAGGCATGTCGTGTCACAGGCATTTTTGTTTGTTTTACCGTACCTTAAATCCATAAACCTATATAAACGTAATACTTGTTCCTAGGAACTGTTGTGCTTAAATTCACTGTAAGACTATTCAAACTCCCTCGACTGTATTTGCGCTTCCTGTACAGGCTGTAGCGAAGTGGAAACCACTTCGAATTTCGAATATTTGCAGAAAAATAGCATCAGTTCATTCATAAAGTGTCCACTCGAAACAGCTAGGTGCTATTTGATGTCCTGCCAGCAGCAGCTAAAAATAACGTAGGTTACAATTATGACACCAAAACGCTTTGTTTACAGCTCACTGGAATTCCTTGTTTAAAAACGTCTCCTCAGAAATATCCTCTGTATGCATTAAACAGTATATTTTAAAGTCGAACATCATTTGCTAAGTTTATGAAAGCTTTCATTATTTATCATTGAGGTAATGAAGCCTGCAATATGAAGATGTCACATCATTACACACAACACACATATTTGTTTGTTACGCTTGGGGCTTAGGTAACGGCAGTGACGATTTCTGTCGTGTAAATTCGTAAAGCGATTTTTCCTGCGGCTGAATCTTGTACTCTGTGAAGTCTGAAGATTTGTGTGTGTGTGTGCTGCAAGTCTGAGAAACTTCGCTTGCCAGTGAGCGATTTAGTATAAACCAGAGTCCGTGGAAAAGATGGTGTGATGGTGGGTGAAACTCATTACGCCATAGAAAACGTGGTGTTATTCTTCTGTGCCTGTGAACCTGCAGTGAAGAATTCTGTTAAAAATATCAAAGGTTTATCTGTAAGGTGCCATAGCCAAATATCAACCTCTAACCAAGAGTCTGCGAGAGTTAACGTTTGTAACATATTATTGGATAACGTAAACGATAATCATTACAGGTAACTGAACCAATGGTGGCCTTGAACGTAAAAAAATCGTAGGATGGCACTGCCAAAGCTCTGGAAGAAAACTAAATTATCCGATTTTCACTTGTGCAAGTAGATATAGGCAATTCGCGCTAATGTTCCCATTTTTGAAATCAACTTTGAAAAAACTTAGTACCCGGTTGGCCCACTGTGCATATTTCAAGACTAACTTCTGCGGCCTTTCTTTCTGTAAATTTGGCAACTAATTACAAAAAGTATTTCGACGTATTAACACATTAAACTGTGAATCAGTAGTTTATATTATCAGCAATAACATACGAAGATTGCATAAAATACATATGTTATGGTGAGATAAAATTTGGTCGACGTAAGTTTATCTTACAGAATTATATTGTCAAGAGCAGAACAGCAATATAATTGAATTGTGAAATCATCAACCTCACATCTGAAAGACAAAATCAGTACTTTCACTGCAAACGTATCGGGTAAAAGATACCGTTCTGTGTATTAAAGTTGTCGTTTCTTCAAAAGAAAAGAAAATACATGTTCATAACATCAAACAAATTGTGTTCTTTTTCTGGAGGACTGTGACGTTGCAATAAAAACACGAGGCATTATTAAATGTTCTTGACTGGAAAAGGTCATGGTGAATCCCTGTGGTGTGAGCGAACACATTATCACACGGGGAATGCATACATATCTCAGTACTGAACTAGTTCTCAATAACGTATAATTTTGCAAGGAATGCATATATTATAACCAAGGTGGATACAATGGTGACAAAATAGATTTAAATTAAATTTACAGCAGACAGTTTTGCTGAAACAACGAACAACATTTCTTGAAGCCAATGCAATACAGCCATGGCAGCCATTAATATACAAGGATACAAAAATAATGAAACCAGTACATATAAACGTTTTCTCGTAAGTCCATGCAGATTTAGTCATCCGCATATATTCACATGGCTTCCGTTCCGTAACTTTCCTTGATGAAGGGCGTGAAACTTCAGTCTGGCAGAATGAATTAATGATGCAAGCTGAACGTCATATCAAGCTTTGTGATTAGAAAGTGTTTTCATCATGGCAGGCTATTGATTGCATTAAAGTACTCTCGAATAAACAAATAATTCAAATTCCAGCAATTTTGTTAAGTAATCAAGCGCACCTACCTCTTCTAGAGATTACCTTGTACTACCAGACAAAACCATGCAGCCAAACTATAGTGGGGCATACGTCACACGCCCAAATGTGTTCCTTTGGCTTACAAACATAAAGGAACTGTAAAGGAAAGTGTATTTTGATATCTGCCGCCTCAAGTGAAGCACGTGAAGAATGCTTGGAGGATAACAGAGCAGCTTAAAGTGATGTTGATAATTTATGCTTGTATCCCGTTTAGTTAAATTAGAAGCATAAGAGTGTTAACTTATTTCGTTGAAGAGAAGGCAGGACCAAGTATTAATACAGTCTTTAACCACCAGAGACCGCCACTGATGCTCGTGGTGAGTGACCTGAACCCCTATGTGTTTACGTCATTATTATTGTTTTTTTTTTTACATGAAACTCGTAATAGAGATTTAGGAACTACTAGCGGCTTTCACTTCTTATAAACCACATTGGTAAAGTTCTTGAGGAAATATTTACTGTTTATTTTTTTTCATACGGTGACTAGCATGATAGAAAAAATTATCATTAATATGAAACCGTTAGTATTCCTTTCATATCTGCACAAGATCGTGACATTCTTGCGAATATAATTTAATACGTCGATTTTTACTTTTGTTTATTATTTAAAAATGTTTTAATATAGACATTTTTAAAGTTCATCATGATTTATTGTTGCAGAACGTGAGTCATAATACGTAGACAATAATTAAGATTTTCTTTTTGATAGTCTGTTAAACACGACGAACAGCTTTTAACAATTGAGCTTAATCAGCCAAGTTTCACACTGCATTAATAATTATTGGGAATGAAAGGTTGTTTCATTATGCTAAAAACAGTTTAAACTTGAGAAAAAATGCAATCCTGTAGCTGGCAGTATAGTTAGTAATTCGTAAGCTATGTAGGCTTGCTGTAAAATTATTCTGAAAACTATATTACGAAATGGCATGCGTAAGTGCGGAACTTGTAACAAATAAATACCTAATTGCTTTGAAACTTTTTGCGCAAGCCCTACAATCTGCATAAACTATAAACATTTGTTTGTATGTTTACAAGGAATTTTTTTTGGAAACTATTTGCTTATGGTATTTTTGTATCACTACACATAAATTATTAGAGAGAATTTCTCAAAACCTTTGTGTGAAATGTGTAAAACTAATGTTGAATTTTAACAAGCAAGTGTTGTAGATTTCAAGTCTATTATTAATATTGGGCTACATAAGCAATTAGTTATGTTTTCTAAAACAATGTGTTGTAAATATACAGTATTTTAGCTGTAGAGTTGCAAGAAAAATTTTGACAACCAGTTTCCAAAGAATTAATTGTAACAAGTACATAATTTTTTTTAGGCAATTAAAACTTTCACGCCCGCAGAATTAGTTTAGAAAAGTTAAGAACATAAATTTGGCGATTACAGCCTTTAAGGCGTAGTCTAGGGTTTATTCCATCATAACCATTGAAGGAATTGTTTAAATATAATGGGTTTTGTGTAAATAAATCTGTTTTTTTTTTCTGAATGCCCCTGACAGTTGTGGCTTAATTATTAAATTTTCGTGCCTCAATAGCATATATATTTATAAACATGCACGTCGAAATGTTTAACACTGCTAACAACGTTGTTTCTTCATTTAGAAGAGAGATGAAATCGAGGAGATATTCAGAAAGAACGGAATTTATTTTTTCGAACAATGCCACCACAGTGACTTGATTTCTTACCACTTAAGAATGCCAACAGTATTCAAACTAAAACCTAACAAACAGCAAACAGAAGAGAAAAAAAACCATCATTTCCAACATTACCTAAATGTGAAACGGCGCCAGCAAACGTCTGCGCAATTCATTGTGTTGGTAACGAAAGATGATAACTGTCCCCACAGGGGATGGCTGGTTTCACAAATGCTTGGAAGCTACCTCCGTGTAGTTGCTGGAACATCACCGTGCAACATGCGATCCTAGGGAAGACAGACATGCGCATGTCACATTTAAATGTATGCATGCCTGATGAAAAGCAAAATTTTTGATCATCAAAAGTAGAATATACGTACCACGCAGCCGATGAACGTTCATTCGAAATTAAACTTTTAAAGAAATCTTACAGACACGACTATAAAGGAACCCTCTTTTTTAATTACATGAAATAACATAACTCCGTAAATTACCTGGTTCTGCTTACTATATAAACTGTTCGCGGGGTTTGTATGTTTGGATGCCCTTCAGCAGGACTTTCCACATTTGGTATTCTTTCGCCATATGTAATGTTATCAATGCCTTGGGAGTGAAGTTTAACCATAAAATTATTAGAAAAATAAATATTTTATAATTTCCTAATTCATACACTCATATGCATTTCAAAAATGATAAAAAGGAAATAAATTATTTCAGTATTCCCAAATGTTTACCTAGCAATTTTAATTCAACGTTTATACACGGAACTATTTTCCGTCCGTCGTTACCAACTTTACAGGGCGGATGCCAATCTATGTGCCAGTCAAAATATTGTATCCAGGCAGAGACAGGAACATTTTTCAAAGGTTGACTTCAAAAGCGCTTAATTAAATGCGAACAGGCCTACAAGTATGTTTTGGAATGATCAGCACCGCCAGGCCAAACTGCCGTAGGTAGGCGCGTGAACGTAGCGCCTAGCACAAGGCGAGACCCAGTTTCCCGCCTTCTCGACGACCACAGGGTGTCTCGCCAAACCCAACGAGCCTTCCGAGCATCAAAAATAGTTCTAGGCCCTACGGGAATAAACCGCAAATGAGTCACGCCGCGCGCATTCCAGCCCCCCTTCTCGCCCGCTCCCGAGCTGCCCCAGGGCGAGTGGGCAGAAACGCGGCACACCTGTGCGTCGCGTTAGCGAGCGGGTGAAAGGGTGCGAAAGTGCGTACTCGAGCCAGCTCCGCCGCCAGGCCACTTAGAGCGGGCTAAAAGCAGTGACACTGTTTTATAAACAACCACCGTTCTTAGAATACCCTGCCATTTTCAAGGGCACCGTCTCTAGACCAGATTGACCTTGGCTTGAGAATTGTTACATCCAACCTACCCCAACTAGGGTTGCGAGACGTCCTGTACAAGTCTTACATGTCCTCATTTTTGATTATTTTCTTGCGTTATGCTGGATTTTTGTTAGTGATCAAAGATGTCAGTATTTTTTTTTTGCCTGGTAAAAGATAGCATTTGTCTGCTACTAATTATTTACTAGTTACTAGTCATCATACAACAAATCTTGTTGTTGGTGTGTTGTAACCATTCACTTGGTAGAAAAATCATATTATAACATTAGTATGCTCTTCGATAAACAATGTAAATTATGTTAAGTTAATTTATTTTTATTTCTTATTTGGATTAAATTTTCGTACTGCAGTGTACGTTTAAATTCTTTTGTTGTGTAAAACAAATCCATACCCATAAATTCATTTTCCTGACACTACGCTTTGATATTCAATGTTTACTTATAACGGAAATATTATTTCACGTAATTAATAAACTTTTGAAAATTGTATGCTTTAAATACTAATCACTTGGTTAAATATTTTTTTTCTAAGTACGCCAAAAATTGTAATGTGCCTCTCTTCAATAAATAACTTACGGTTCCAATGAAACTGCATTGTTTTTAATTAAATGTTTTCCTTATCTAAAGTGAATGTCCTTTTTCACCCTTGGTGTAAAGTGACACTATTCCCAACATCCATTATTTAAAAATATTTCTGGAGCGACAGTGCGTGTTATTTGCGTCTTTGGAAATTCGCATCCTTTAAAAAATATTGTGAGCCGTGATATCAATTACAAATAAAATTATGCGATGCCAGTTTCCACACCTGGTTTGTAAAATTCACGTCTCCTTTCGTCAAGAAAATTAAACAAATTCTTTTCACATGGGTTCTATATACATAAGAAACAGTCTGAAATTCAGTAACTATACAGCATGGCGAACACACTTGGGAATCGTTCACAGGACAGCTAAATCCATAACTGAGTTCTAGCAATAAATAAGGCGTTTTCCGTAAATATTCGCCATGTTGAATCTTGTAAGGACATCAAAGTCAAGACTTGCTGAAATCGAAATGCTTACTTATGCAAATTGCATTAAAAATTTCGTAAAAAGAGTGCTTAAATAGCTTTTGACGATTACAATAGTTTTATTCGTCTATCTATGAACAATGACATAGTGACTTCGGTAAAATGAAAGAAAAGTAAACAATATTTGCGGCTGTTTATTCTGGCGTGTAATGCAAGCTATACATAAATATTTTTTTAAAAATATTTTAGTTTTTAATGCAAGCACTAGTGTCGTAGTATAAGTTATAGATTTGCTACAGCGTATGATTATACAGAGTGAGTATAAAAGAATACCCCAACTTTGAAGGTCTATAATATCAAAACTAAACAACCTACAACCTTGATTGACCAATCAAATGATCCGTGGAATCGTGAAGTTTGTTTAACATACATTCATAAATGTTCAATGTGACCACCATGAGCAGTCCGAACGACATATACGCGATAATCACACTTGTTCCACACTCTTATCAGCATGTCCGGTGTTACGGTTTGGATGGCGTCCGTGATTCTCGTTTTGAGGTCGTCAATGTCAGCCGGCAATGATGGACGAAACACTTGATCCTTTATGTACCCCATAGAAAAAAAATCGCACGGGGTAATATCCGGGCTTCTTGGGGGGCCAGTGATGAAGAGCCTGGTCACCAGCTGCTCCTCGACCAATCCAGCGTTGCGGCAACGTCTCGTTCAGGTATCCGCGAACATCTACGTGCCAAAGGATTGGCCCACCATAAAGGAAACATCAGACCATCCCCTTCACATTGATGTGTTGAATGCGAGCTCGTTACCCCCTCGCCACCTCAAACCGAGAGTTACGAACGCCATCCAAACCGTAACACCGGACATGCTGACAAGAGCGTGGAACGAGTTTGATTATCGCCTTAGATATTCGGGCCGCTCATGGTGGTCACATTGAACATTTATGAATATATATAAACAAACTTACTTGTTCCACGGTTCATTTGATTCGTCAATAAAGGTATTAGGTCGTTTGGTTTTGATATTATAGACCTTCAAAGTTGGGGTATTATTTTATACTCATACTGTACATAGAGGATAAATGACAACGGGTTATGATTATAATGAACTCAGAAACTCCTGTAAACCTAATCAGTAGATGCCGAACACATTCGCGGGTTCAATGACCTGTAGGCTATACTTTGCAGTAATATGTACGATCTTGCAGATATTAATTATTCGTTGACTACATGCTGTCACACTGGAAGACAATGGTTCTGTCTGCATATTTTTTTTATACATATGAGATGTTTCTAAATTAGACCGACGAACTTCGGCAGAAGGATAATTACGAAAAAAGAAGTTGCAGTATATATATTTGATGTTGGATCTGAATCACTAGTTAATTACAAATACTGGAGATGGAACACAGAGTGCACGTTCTAGAGCGGCATACAATATCGCACTAAAGCAATTTATCATACCGTCAAAATATTTGCTCACAAATTAAGCAGTCACTAGTATTAAGAATTGCCCTTTCTAAAATTTTCTTTATTGCCTTCCAGAAACCTGTAAACATTAATTAGCTTGTTCAACCAGTTAATTTGTCTTTCGCGCCCTCTTAACGTATTGTTTATAACCATTATGAAGAACCTATTAAGCACGCATACACGCACATAGACACCTAATTATATCAAAGAATTCTTCCACTTTAACGATTCTCTGATTGTCTCTCTTGCCAAAGTTTAAAGAGATCGCTCCTTACTATGGGCTTCGAGAAAATGGGAATTATTAGCTTCAATTTCTTTACTAAATTACCTTCATTGGACACATTTCACTTGCAATTTTTCTATAAGTAATTAGTTTCTAAGCATTAAGTGTTCCCTGTAAAAAAAAAAAAAATTAAATAGATCGAACTCACACTTTCGCCTTCAGAAATGTGCCATAACTTTACGTGGTCACTGTTTTCCACCTTACGCTGTCATGTATCGCGTATACGAGTTTTCATTTCTCTTCGAGAAGCCTAGTTCCTTGACCGTTTACGGCAAGCGATTAATTACTGTAGACAGCAACAAAACAGCGGTGATAAATTGCAGTTGTACACCGTAAACGGTGAGCAAACAACTGGCACTAAGTGAGTCATATTTGTTACAAATATATAAAAACTAGAAAATCAGACACTTCGGCATCCACCGTGCTTGTAATTTCGATGGATGTCATTAGATACAACTCTCATACCTGTCCCTGGCTAAACATAAATGTCGAAGTCTGGACGCAAATGACATGTGCATTTCGCAAACACAGCACAGTAATGATAAACATTTGTTAAATGTTGTAACGTTCTAACGAGCCCTAATACTACGCATGTAAAAACTTACCTGAACATAGTGCGACTTACAAGAATAGCTAAAAAAAATTAGTTTAATTTGGGTTTATTGGTCTTTCTGTGTGGCGTGTTTAATCGGTCAGAAACCATTAATTTTGTTCTACGTTATGAACTCTGAAACTTATTTAAGAAGGAAGGAAGGACATGTAATTTAATTAATTGTTCCCTGAACTGATTTATTTATTTGTATTAATTTCTGTGTATTGAATTTAAAGAAAATTTTAATGTTTTGAAGTGACGTTACTTGTCAAAAATTGAAACGAAAACAATTTAGTCAAGAAACACGTTTGTATAAAATGAACTTTTTTTTTTTGAAACGTGCTACCATCTGCAATAACATTACTTTTCCAGCATTAAAAATATCAATTCAAACGAATAAACATTGCATATCTTACGTATATTGTGGCAAGGTAGGTGTTTATAACAGTATATGAGTTCGCTAAGGCGTTACTCACAGGTATAAATCCTGGATTAACTTAAATTAGGGGTTACGTACGAAATCATTTTAGTTTCGCTGTAAACGCACTTCGAATTTTCAGAGGCAAAGAGTTATCTATACATGTTATAAAACTCAACGTATCTCTGTCTGTCTGTCTGTTGGTGCGCTTATAACTCGAGAACCACTTTATCATAATTACGTGTTTTTTTTCCTATTTCATAGCTTTGTTCTCTGGCCAGGCTTAAGTATATATTTTGTTACGTAAAGTAATATAAGGAATAAGCAGTGACGATAATAGTGAATCAAGTCGGAAAAAAGTTTGCCGCCAGCTCGCTCTCTTGCAATACGCTGTCTAAACCGTTAAAGATGGAACAATATCATGTAGTAAATAATTGTGTAGAATAAAAAGACCTAAAAAAACTCCGAGGAAGCATATATAAATATATCTATAACAGAGAAATACTAATAAGCGTTTTTACCAACGTCCCTGGACCACGCTACATGCACGAGAGAACCCAAGATGAAATGGTTTACGTCCGTAATTACGGCACGCCAGATATTTTCATAACTTTTACTTGATAGGTAAAATATATATCTTTAGATTAAAAAAATAAAAAATCAACAAATGACTTCATGCAAAATATTAAAATGTAAAAAAAAATAAAGTATGTTTAAATTTAAAATATTTGTCTAACGATTATTTATCTTATAATTAACACTAAGTAAAATTCAACTTTATTTTTGAAAAAACCTAAACAATAATTCTGTAGTTCACGCGAGCGAAGCCGTGGGTACAGCTAGTATATATATGTAAAAAAAATTCTTTATTTAAGTGCACTATGTACTTAGGCCTACGTGTTTTATTGTAGCTACACGCAATTTGTGTGATACGAGAAAATGAGATTGTTTACGTGGAGGAGCGTAACGTGTATCCTCGTGTAGTCGGCTGTAACTACTTGCATGGCGTGCCATAACCTCTCGGCAATTATGAAACCATTCCAGTGGAGTGTGTCTGTCGTCTGGACAGCAGTGCTACGTGATGGCACGTCGCGCATCTTCGCACGTGTCGAACATCCCTAGCAACTTGGCCACGCAGTTTTCCGGCGACGACTGCTTCGTTGGGAATTTTCATCTCCCTGCCTATCGCGTGCGTGTCCTTGCGAGGAAGTGAACATGCCATGAACTTAAGAATGTTGAACCCGCGAGTCCCGTCAGAGACTCGGTGAAATTATTACAAACAATTACATCTTTCTATAACTTATTTCTCTACGTTGTATTACTCAGAAAACATCAGAAGCTACCAACCTGATCACGAAACCTCCAAAAATAAACTTATTTTGGTGCCACGATTACTGCGAGTACGCCATAGTCATGTGTTGAAATATAAGCAGTTATGGCAAAGGTGTTAACCGAGGGTTAATTTCGAAAATGTTCCGTTAACCTTGAAATCGCAATGAATTCACAGAGAAAAAGTTTCGTTTAATTAAGCAAACTTCGTTTGGCACAACAAAATTAATTGGTGCAATAAAATATTCTGTTGTAAAAACCTAATTATTCTGTTGTTCTTATTTGGTTGCCTTGAACTTAAGATTTGGTTGGTACAACTAAATATTTGTTGGCTCTATGTACATCAAATTGTTTCGGATAATATATAGAAGTTATGCCTAACTCAGATTCGAACCTAGATATTTTGTGTCTATGCGCTACGCCCAGGCTACCTCAGCCAAAGTGTTTTTCTATAAAATATATTTTGAATACTGAACAACTTGCGTAAATATATATATTTCATGTTTTACCTCATACTGTTTTAGTCTCCTGTTGAGCTTGTTTTATTAGGATTTTTATACCTCTAGCAAGCATCAATTGATTCACTAAAAATTAGTTACTTTTTAATTTTTGTCAGGAAAACGACCAACAAGCTCTCGAGACGTATTTTCGTATGAAAGCGATCAAATGAGTAGTCAAAGAAATATATACAGTTGAGGCAACGATATATTTTGACGACAGCCTTTTTTTTGGGGGGGGGGNTTTTGTTTATTTAAACATGCGTTTCGTTAGATGAACAAAGTTAATTTGGTTGCATTTCAAGTTTTGTATACTTAAAAAAATATTTTGGAAACCCTGCGAGAACATACCGTATGCAAAATGAGACGGGAAACGTAATAGGAGTCTACGTGTGGCCTTAACCGATTCTTGAGAGAGGTACGCGTCCTGGAAGCACGAACAAGGTTTAAACAGGAATTTATAAACAAATTTCTGAAAATATGGTATAATGAATATTAGCAGAGTAGTTATAACTGAAAATGTTTGTGATTGTTTCCCAGGATAGTAGAAACCAAACTTCAGTAGTTGTAACAAAATGTTCGTCTAGGTTATTACATTTCTATTTTTTTTAATAACAATACAAATATGAAAGTTTTTTTTTTTAGGTAAAGAAACAGTTTTCTCTATAGTAAAAATCTAGTGCTCCGATCTTATTTATTGTTGGTTGCACAAAACAACCATAAACACCATTAGAGCACTCANAGAAACAGTTTTCTATATAGTAAAAATCTAGTGCTCCGATCTTATTTATTGTTGGTTGCACAAAACAACCATAAACACCATTAGAGCACTCAATACTTACAATACTTTATGGTACCAACCCATACGATTGCTTTCCCAACATAAATAGTGCTTCTATTACTACAAATATATATATTTTTTTATCATTGTAGCACTGAACCAAGTGCCAATCAGGAATAACTATGTGTGATGACTTGCAGTCGGCAGCGATGGGCGGTTATATGAATAAAACGCAAGGTACACGTTCCCTGTCTGGCAGTGATCTATTTGTAATAAGGTGCAAGGCAAATTGTGGGCGGCAGGGATTTTAATTAGTGTAGGTTTACGCTCCGAGCCTTGTACTCCTACGTACTATATTGTGAGTGAAGTCAGAGTCGTCGTGATCTTTGTGAACATTAAGGAATATTAAACGTGAAGTGAATAAAGAGAGATTCTATTTTTAAAAGCATTTAGAAAAGTTTTCACCATTTCCCAGTATTGGGTATACATGAGACGCAAGCATAATTTTCTTTTTTTAATTCGCCTCTATTGCAACAGTTACTCAGTTTTTATATACTTATTTTTCACAAACTTTTGTATGCACCAGTTTCACAGAAATGTCACAGCTTTGAAATATGTGATACATATATATTTTTTAAGCTATGGCATTAAATACATAGAAGAATATTTATTAAACACGAGAAGAAATACGTGAAATAAACCTCTGCGCACGTGCTTGTTAAACTAACCATATTTTACTGTTTATATTTTTCAACAAAATTTATTTTAAAACTCAAAGAATTGTTTGAGAAAATCTTCATAAGTAGGTCTATGAGGCACAAGTTTCAATTGTTTTTTGTTGCCATCGCATCTAGAACATATACATTTCGCATGCCTAACTTGTCCCATTCAACGCAGGGCCACAAAAATTTCTTTCAACATTTTACATACGGCCTACAGAATTTGCAATTAATGATGTAAAGTGTTGGGCGTGAATCCTCACCAGCTCAACATCCTCGTCATGGCCACGAGACAACTCCTGCTACTGCGAATCTAGAATGAAAGTTATCGAAGCAAATAGTTTTTTTTACTAACACTATGCTGCTATTTACTGCTTACTTAATACAATCGCTTCCTCAACCATATTTCAACCCAAACGCTTCTATGACTGCTGGAATTGCGTCAATTGTATCTTGGCTACTTTTCGTATGTTCTTATTCCATAATATCCGTTGCTGTTTCAGCTTCCATCTTTTAGCGCCAGACAGCGTACGATGATCAAGAAAGTGTTGTTAAAAATACATCACCTCTTCCGCTGAACAAACAGTNGCTGAGCCTCATACGCTTAAAGGGCAGGGAATCTCATGCAAAGGAGGCGTGCATCGTAGCGAGGAGGGATATTTGAATGCAAAGTGCATTGTTATAACTTAGAAAAGCAAATTTAAAGTAAGCATATTTTTTTTTTACATTATCACAGATAACCTTCTTATTTCGTTACTATTATATGTAGTTCATAACTACTTTATCTAATTTNTTTTTTTTACATTATCACAGATAACCTTCTTATTTCGTTACTATTATATGTAGTTCATAACTACTTTATCTAATTTAGTTTGCCATCTTTTATTTGTTTTTTTTAAAATAATTGTTTGTACATTTTACGTAAAGAATATTTTCTTAGTTTTCTTACAGGAAAATTTCTCAATAATATCACTGNCAGTTTGCCATCTTTTATTTGTTTTTTTTTTAAATAATTGTTTGTACATTTTACGTAAAGAATATTTTCTTAGTTTTCTTACAGGAAAATTTCTCAATAATATCACTGGAATATATTTCCATTGTAATATCACAATGTGTGTGCAAAGAAACAGGCGGCTCTTAAAATTCCCTTCTTCGTGCGACAATATTTTCGTTCTTAATTATTTTTAATGCTTAGTACCCTCTTTCTGCTGAGAAATTACTTACATACAATGGTGCATATATATATATATATATATGTGTGTGTGTGTGTGTATATATATAAACACGTAATCGAAATTAAATACTTATCTAATAAACCGAGTTTAAAAACCAGTCCTTGGAGTGGTTTGATTCAAAGGGAAACTATTCAAAGTGTTTAAATTTATCTAATATTTAATTTTACTTTACACATTGTTCGCTTAATTTTGCGCTCCTGGGGCCGACCCAGTAGGCGCCGTGTACTAAAGAGGGCCTGAGTTAATAAATTAACGGCACGATTTGAAACGTAAGACGCTGTTGTTGACACAGACAGCAGTTCAATCATTCGGGAGGAAAACAATTAAAATTCTAAAAAACGAGTTCAAGCTGTAAGATGGTGGCTAACACTTGCGAGATCAGGCACAATAATAAGTATGATTTTAAAATTCTTTAAATATACTAAGCAAAATTTAATATTAATTTTGAAAAGTTTTGTAGAATAAAAATTATTATTATTATTATTATTTGTGACGCTTTTGTGATATTTTAGCAATGCGCCCATAAGACCAAATAAAGTACTTTTAGCTAATTTTTGTTGACACATCCATAATTATATGTAGTTCATTATGTTTTAGTTTCATAGCTTATAAAATAATTTAACTGTGCTGTTAGTTGATAATGTGTTATTACAAACTTAACTATTCTTCGTTCATCTCGTAGTATCAAAGCATGTTTATGCAAAAGCGAGCTATATATACATATTTCTGTATACAGTTTCAGCCTACGGAAGTAGTTGTTATACTCACTGAAACAAACATATCTATGATTTTTTCCTTTGCCTTTTTTTCCTTTGCCCTTCCATAAACGATAAGTAAAACACTATTTTTCAGTTTAGTTTTCGGTTTTTGTTTTATGTACTGCTCGTTAGACTCATTTGTGACACCATGCAACCTTAAACCTCATCCGATAAAACTGGGTCAAATAAAATCAAAGTACATTGGCAACGGTTACAATTTATTAACTGGCGTTTCTAACCTTTTAGTGAATTAACAGCCATCCATAAATTCAGCAGGCTCTTTGCATTCAATTCAGCAAAATTAGCAGACTGCAGCGAAATCGCCGTATGTTGCCGTAACTGTTTGAGCGTCATACTCATATTTCCATATTTAGAACGACGTAGTATTCCAATACTATTTAGCATAATTGGCAACGTTGCAACCGCCAACCGTTGTCTCTAAATCTTCTCCAGTTACGCCAGACGCAGCTGTTGAAATGCGCCAATAAACAAGACACTGTAAATGGCGCTATGTTGTGCCAACATCCCGATAAATCGTCGCGACATGATGTCGATTATTACACTTGGCTACAACATCAGTGGTTCGAGTCTGGCCTTAGACTTGTCGCATGTAAGTGTGTTAGCGGGACAAACATGTGTCAGAACACTGTAAAATCGTTCAAGTAAATGAGAAAGGTATTTCATATTTTGTACACGAATGCTTGTAGGAATCATAATTTACTCTTATGGATCACATAAATAAAAAAAACTAACTCACTTCCAAAAATATTAATTTGGTTACGCCAAATATACTTTGTTTGATTTAACATAACCTTTTTCTCAGTGCAGTAATATTTTGAATGAGAACTAGTTCTTACTTGGCAATACTAACACACCCGTTTTTTCCCTGTTTTTATTATTAATATATATTATTGAAATATCATAATTAATAGATAACTAATTAGCAAAAGTTCAATTTAACCAGGAAGAAGATACTTTTATTTTAACAGAAATATAAAATGCTTGTGATACGTGACGTGTTTAGGAAAAAAAAAAAAAAAAAAAAGCAAACGAATCATACAGAGTGTGAGTTTTTGCGAAGGTGTGATTCGAAACGAGTGAAAATACTGGAGATTGGCTTTATCCTGCTGTGCCTTCTGTGTTGGTATTAATTGGTTGCTACTGTTCTGTGGCAGATGTGCCGGCGGCGGTGTGCGGAGAACCAACCGTGGTGGACAGCGGCCGGAACTGGCTGACCCTCAGCTGGCCCAAGAGCGAACCTCAGTCCGGCGTGCCCGTGCTCGCCTACAGGGTCGAGGCATGGCGGCTGGGCGAGGATGGCGGCGCCCGCTGGACCGAGGTATCTGCCTCTCTCTCTCTCTCTCTCTCTCTCTCTCCCTCTCTCTCTCCCTCTCTCTCTCTCTCTCTCTCTCTCTCTCTCTCTCTCCCTCTTTCTCTACCTTTCTCTCTCTCCTCTCCACGGCCAACTATAGGCTCTTCGCGGTCAACTGGGCCACTTCTGAAAGCCCTGCTCAGGATTTAACCACTTAACGTACACATTATTTTTTTTCGGTTCAGGTGTTGCAAAAGTAGAAATCTGTCTCGTGAAAAGTACTTACTGACTTCTTATAAAAAACTAACGCTTTATAACCTATGTTAAGGTTTCCAGCAGGCCCGTGGTACAATAAGCAGCCAATTACAAAGTAGCCGGCGCGTCAGCAGCGACCAATAGCATCGCCCAGGGAAAGGCGCTTTTTGTATTGGTGCTAGCTTCTGGCCTAGCACAACACCTGACACGATTTTAGTTGTCCTGTAACATGTCAGACTTGACCGAGCATACTCGGGACAGTATGTTGAGGGGTTAATTTCAATCTGATTTTGTGTCCTTCCGCTACATGTGAGATTTACATTGCCATGGGCCGTCTCTCTTCATTCATGCGTCAGTGTTTACTTTAAATTTTCGTATAAAATTAAATGTGTTAAAACCATGCGGATTTGTTTTCTCATGTGTATTAACAAAAAACGCTGACTTCAGCAGCCATAAATTTACATATTACCCTGCCAATACAACGTCAAGATTTAGAACTATTTTCATCGATTCATTGCCGACACGACTGAGGACCTGTATGCCAGTGTATATTGTAGCGCGCGAGTAGTTATGGGCACTGATTTTTTTCCACAGGTTGATTTCAAAAGTGCCCACTACATCGTAACGTTAAGCCCAACTACTTACGTACCCACTTTATCGTGAGCAGGCTTTGCCTGAAAATCTTCGAGGATATTTTAGGGTTTCGTGACAATACACGAAGTTTCGTAACATGTGGGACCCACTTGAGCGGTGGGGAACAAGACGTTGAAACAATTATAAAAAAATTTCACATAAACAGATAACTGTAATGCGATAATGTGGTGCTGCTTATCGTTACAGGAAGTGTTCAATTTTTTTTTAAAGAAAATAACCAGGGGTTTGCCGAATACGCTAGCGGAGTGTTTCGATATTGAAAATGCGTGCTGCGATCATGGTTGTCTTCAAGTTTCCCCACAAAAATAAATCCAGTGGATTGAAGCATGGAAAACGTGCGAGACAACCAATAGGTCCTGCAGTAGGTTACTGGTTACACTGTAATTTAAGTTTCTGACGATTTCCTTTAAAAGTAATTAACTGGTATTTTTATTGCGCCCATTCGCCCCAAGCTTCACACTTTCGTTTCGTAAATACTGTTCTCCATTATCTGCGACAATTCCGGGGGAATTAACGAGTCCAAATGCCCTTCCCTAAAATTCAGAAAAAAACCGCAGGTGACGCCAGTGATTTTTGGTGAAAAAAAATTCGCAACAAAAAAGTACTTTAATTTATAATTTTATTTAAAATTTATTGTTGGAAACTTTTTTCACCGCGCATAATAATCGTGCGCGCGTCAATTAACAAAGTTCTTCCAAGCAGCTACCGAGACCTAAATGCCCAGCTACTTATGTACACAGAATCAAATAACAAGAACTTGTCTGCATAGCGAATTGGAAAAAAATAGTCTTGCACTTACACATTTTAGCGAAAAATTGCTATCTCTAACTAAAGGCGTCTGCCAAATTTAGTTACATTAAAAGTTAAACGCTGCTTCATATTTGTGTCTTCTTTCCTTTCATTGTTTCCTGTAGGCTGTTCACGCTAAACGCAGCGCTTTGGAAAGCCCTGCATAAGATCTACTTGTATACACGTTGTGTATTCTTCCGCCTTAGTAAAATTAGCATAGTCATGGACCTAATCACTTCAATAATGCGTTGGTCAAGTGAAATTATTAGAAAAGTAAATATTTTACAAATCTGCTCATTTTTACACTTTACTGCATTTAAAAAAATGGAAAGAGAAAGAAATAATTTAAGTTATCACAAATGGTTATCTAACACTTTTTATTCGACGTTAAGACATGGAACTACTTTCCCTCCATCGTTACCAACTTTACTGGGCGTATTTCACTCAGTGCGCCTGTTAAAATATATGCAGGTGAGAGCAGTAACATTTTTCAAAGATTGATTTCAAAACTGCTCACTTTATCGCGAACAGGCTTTAATATTCTGCGTAGGGTCGGACGGTGGCCTATGTGCGAACGAACAAAAAACACGTGGAATGTTTTATTTTAAAAACTATTTTTGCTTAGCCCTCACCCCTCTCGATGAAAAAATAAATATGAATACGTACAGTTTATTATTTGATCAAGGGTGCGGGCGTGCATACACACAAGCTGGGCCTGCTGCATCCCCACCCCCAAGGGCGGACAGGCCAGGGGTGGGAGTTTGAAAATCTTGCCGATGCCCTTTAAGCTAAAGGCCCCTTAGTCCTGCATTAAAGGAGAAATGTCCTCGCCTTTTTGAATTTACGTATATTCCTCCATAGCTTAATTTAGAGAGTCAGTTTTTTAAAACCAAGCTTATCAAAGCACAGGAAACATCTCCGCAGTTACTTCGTAATCCAAATTATTTTATAAACATGATTCTTTTCACATATGTAACCGTAATAAATGATTACCTCATTGTTTAATCATTTCAGTCGCACATGGGAAAATACGAATATACCTGAAACTGTACAAACCTCAAAATGTTTGTCAAATAGTCTTCTACGCCATGTCAAGCTTTGATTTTTAATGTCCAGTCAAGATTGGATGATGAAGGTTTTTAATAAAAGTCCATAATGGAAGCGATACGACCCCCTTAAAAAAGAAAATGATATTGTTAACAGGAATTGTTAGGAGCCCGCAGGAGATATATTCTGTACCATATAAGAAGACCACTTTTTGACAGCTCGGCGAAAGTAGCGCCACTGTTTACATCTGACTACGTATCCTTCCGCCATCAGCTGGTCCGTCATGTCGGGGCTGAATTTTTGTATCAACACGTTGTCAGCTAATCGACTTCTCATTGTACTGTAATGCTAAACAAATTTTAAGATATTTTAAGACTGACATCTGTCTAAAAATATAAGTAGGTTATAAAAGTAAAAATATAAAATGTTAGATATTTGATAACTCTTTTATAATTTGTCCGAGATAGTGAATTTGGATTACAATTTTCAAGACGGTCTGTTGTATCTATTATTACACTCTGGAGTTTATAGCTAATATATTCGAGTTGGAAATATGTGACGTGGAATAACGTTAGAATTGCTTAAAAACTATTCACGCGTGTCTACGGAATCAAGGAGATGGGTTTCGAGAGAACAATATGGCGTATAATTTACGTAGACGAACGATTACCGGCCGAATATAAATGACTTGTACTCCAAATCGTTGTATATGAAATATATGTTACTTTAAAAATTATGCAGAGCTCGTGGAAAAATATAACTATTGGCATATGTTTGTAAATTCGTTATTATCACGCTGGAAAGAGATTCATTTCTGGCTGGTAATAGCTCGTAGAATATCCCATAGATAGCGCGCAGCACGTCACGACGAAGTTTTGAGTAACTCTCTTTATGGTCAAAAGATAGCGTATAATTTAAAGTTGATAATTCTTATGTTACGGGCTGGAAATACATTTAAAATTCGTGTCGTTTCGTCAAATTATTAGAAAAAATAATTCAACAATATTATGTAATATTTCTGTATGCTTTTGGAATTAATATCATGGACGTGTTGAAAGTAAGGTTTGAGATGGATTATACGACGTGAAAAAGCTTTCTGAAGTTAGCACAACTTCAGAAAACTTTTCCACGTCGTATCGTTCTATTGTACATTTCATTTTGATCACCTAAACATAACTACATTATCACGAAGTTTAGTTTTTAACACTAACAACCACTGTTTTGTGATCACATAAAATAAAATGTATTAATTAAACTTGGAACTCTTTCTTATCGCGTATTTTCTGCTTGTCTGATGTGCGTTGGCAGTGCACTCAGAATAGCCAACATAATATTAACTTTTGTTCGTTCGTGCATCAGCTGATACAGGATTTTCTAAATGGCACTTTGTTTGTTTCGTATTAGTCAATTGCCACTCACTGACTGTCAGAAAGTGGCCTTCTTATACGGTATGGACCATAGTTTTATAGCTACGGTATAAAAGAGATATAAAGAAAGTAAAGCAATTATTATTTTTAAAATATTAAATTTGGCTACATTTCAAAATATGCCTGAATACCATATATCCAGAGACCCTGCATAATCTTGAAAAGCTACTATTCAGGGTTTAAATTAAAAAATTTGCCCGGTTTCGGTCTCTGTGTTTATTAAAGAAAAGTATAATTGTAGTATATCTTACTGTAGTAACAATCATAATTATAATTAATATAATATGATTATGAAATAAGATTAATTGTTCTATTCGTGATGGTGTTCTATATTGTAAATATAAATTAGGTCAGGCATTTATTTCTAATAAAATTTATAATATTCCTATATAGAGCTTAATCTATTGCACTAATCTGCCATATTAGAATTTAATTAAAATTGGTCATTCATTATAAGTATGCTTTGTTGGTGGTAAAGGGTGTCTTCATTCTAATGATCTTGTTATATGAGATCTAAAGATAGTTTGTCGTATTGATGTTATTCTTTCTCATAAGATTATGATAAATGTTATTATTCTTATTGTTGAAATAAGTGCTCCTATTGATGATATAATATTTCATGATGTAAATATATCAGGATAATCTGAATACCGTCGTGGTATTCTCGCTAATCCTAAAAAGTGTTGCGGAAAGAATGTTACATTTACTCCAATAAATATTGTAATAAATTGAATTTTAAGTCATAATGGGTTTATTGTAATACCAGTGAATAGCGGGTACCATTGGATAAAATCTGCTATAATTGCAAATTTGTTCATATTCCATGGACGTAGGTGGTGGGATTCGTGGGTGTTCGGGCTCCAAAGAGCATAATAAGGACTTCCCGTGAAAAGCAGCTATGTTCTGTTTATATTTTTACTTCTACTTCAATATTGAACATTTTTAAGGTATGTATACCAGATGAAACAATCATCGTGAGATTGTGCAGGCCATGAGGAGTACACTGCTATGCGAAGCTAAAACATTTCCCCATCTGTTAATAAGAACACAAGAATAAGTAGCCACACGACGCACGTAGAATTATTATCTTTAAATTAACTGTAATGTCTCTTAAATTCGATTTTGCAAAAGTGATGTAACATTCGATTACAATTTTTTTTAGGTTTAGTGAAAAATTAATTTTTTTTATTTTAAGTGGATATCCTACCCAATATCATACTTAAACATTTTTGTTATAATATTTAAAACGTATATTTATAAAATGCAACTCAATCGTAATGTAATGATTTGAAGAGTTTATTATCTCGGATAGGGAGCTATAAATAATTAACTTTTTCTTAATGCTGACCGTAGGTGTAACAAAAGAACCACAGTCGAACATTAATGACATTTGCGAATCATTACACTTATATTCTGTGTCTAAACGAAAAAAAAAAGCAAAAAAATAAATTTGAAATAAAAGTTTGTCAAACAAGGTAGCATTCGCCTGCTAAGTGAGTGAAGATATTTGGACGACTTTTAACAGCGAGGTCTTGAGGACCGATGAGGGTGATTGAGGTGAGTATGAAGCGGCGCCGGAATGTAAGAGCGGGGGAAGCGGGAGATCCCCATCGTCCATTTAGATTCCCACTTGCGAAAATCATGTCACCCAGCCGGGGATTGAGCCCGGTTCGCCTTGGTGGGAGGCAAGCAGGCTAACCACTTAACCACCGTGCAAACCCTCGCTACCTAAGGTGTGGGTGTGAAAGCTAAGGAGGTAATGCAAAAAAAAACATTTTTAAAAGATGGACACCAACTGGAAAAATATGATTTCTACGCCCTTATCAGGCATTCGGGCGCTCTGGCAACTGCCCCCAACCCCAAAAAATTTTGTTCCCACAAAATTATAAATACATGGAGTTGTGCAGGTAGAACTGTTTCCACTGGAGGACCCCTGCCCCTGTGTACCGTACAATGCCGTCGTAGCAACTTCTCCTTGCAACCTAGTCCGCTACCAGATCTCGCACGCGATAGCTGTGCTCGTTATTTGTACAGCAGCCACGCGCTACAGAAGAGTAAAGCCTGTTCGCGCACCAGTTGTAGCTGTTTCTTTGGGCGCTTCGCCTCTCGGCTTGCAGTTTCAGGTTACACCTTTGCGTATGAAGACACATAATTACGCTCACATTTACATAACCGATATTACTGTCGAACTGCGGTGCAATTTACACGCCTGTTCGCGTTATCCTGCAAATTAGCACCGGTTCTGTGTTACGTAAAGCATGCGAAGCAAGCTAAACTTGAGAGAAAGTGATGCAGTTCACGTCCCGTTTGCAGCATGGAAGACCACAATGAATATTCTCCTGTGACAATTCCTCTCTTGAAAGCTAGCCACAGAAATCATTTCACCAACCAGTACCGATACATTTAAATTTATTGCAATTATTCTTTATTTGTTTTATTCTACTACATGCGTTCTAAATTTTACGTGGAACGAAAATTATCATTAATTCAGCGTGCATCTTCTTCCAACTGATGACAGCAAGTAGATCTCTTCTTCCCAGAGATTTACTTTCTTTGTAGCAAAGAAATTCAGGTAACAACTGTTCTACCCAAGGGACTACAATTACATATTTTTTAAAATTTATTTCACAATGTTGTTACCGGTATCGATTTGCGCATCCTCCTGATCCAAAGTTTCTTCTCCGACACTGCCATTTTTGTTCCGTGACTTTATTTCCTTCACATAGATGACTAATTAAGCATCTAATTTCTTGCTGGATAAAAATAAAACACAGTACATCAGAAGTATTACGGGGTCAGTGATTCTTCTATTCACAACTGCAGTTCTTGAGGAAGTCTAGAGATGTATAATTAAAAATACCGATTCGATTGTAGATGAACACACCTATGTATGCGTGGGTGAGTTGAAGTATTTTTCTGTGATCCATTATGTGCCCTCCCCATTACACCATACATTAATTAACATTTGCAAAACAACGAAGTTTGCATATACAAGCTATTGCAACTTTCACTTACAACAGTTTTTACACTGCTATGAAGAGAGATGAATTTGTTACAGCTCTCACATTCGCAAGAAATGCTATCCAAGGAAGCAAAATAACGCATGGTAGGATGGTCTGTGGGTTTGTTTGCGGTAATTAGATTACAGAAATTATAGTTTTTGCGACTGGCAGAAAACGTTTTTGAGGAAAGCTGCTAGCGCTGAGCTTATTGCTCAGGCATAAAGGAAAATTCAGGTGACCTTACATTTCAGGCGTTCGTCTGGGGTGAAAAAAAAGTGGAGCAAAGTGGAAAGGGTTTTATTAAGTTACTTTAGTATCTTCGTGGCAGCTCTGTTCATCGCAATACTGATATGACTCCCAAATATCGACGTGTTTCGCAGATATTTGTAAGGCCTAGACTGCGTATTCATTAGTGTCACGTCTGCGTTACCCGATTACAAAATTTGTGTAAATTCATCAGGTGAATATAATATTTAAAAGTCTTAAATACTACTTTGTTTTCGTGTTGAAATAGGCGGGTGACATAAATANCGCATGGTAGGATGGTCTGTGGGTTTGTTTGCGGTAATTAGATTACAGAAATTATAGTTTTTGCGACTGGCAGAAAGCGTTTTTGAGGAAACCTGCTAGCGCTGAGCTTATTGCTCAGGCATAAAGGAAAATTCAGGTGACCTTACATTTCAGGCGTTCGTCTGGGGTGAAAAAAAAAGTGGAGCAAAGTGGAAAGGGTTTTATTAAGTTACTTTAGTATCTTCGTGGCATGGGATACATGGGATAGTTTTGGAGAGAATAGAAATGACGACCTCTGCAGGTTCGTCCCCTGGTATATTTTATCCTTATAGTGTCGTATATCTATTTCAATGGAAATATAGTAATGTCAATAATACTCCGATGTTTGAAAATATTGCGTTATCGTACGACCGGAATAAATGCACAAGTGTTAGCACACAGAATGGTATGCACTGGAAAGGAAAACACATACTGCAATTTGTATTATACTGAAACGATACATTCAGACCTCTATTTAAATACGGAGTATACCTATGAAATAATGCACAGTGCTTTTTATGTAAGTATATTTGCTGAAATAAGTGTTATTCTGTGCATGCAGTACATCAAATATGCTCGTCTGAAGGCGGCGAGTGTCACATTAATTTTACAGAACACTAAATTAAGTGTCAAGAGAAAGTTGTGAATCAGAAAGTATTGGCATTTATGTTTCTTTTACGGTGATATAATCGAGCGAGCTGTTTGAAAGAGTCCATACATTACACTGTCCAAACGCTTTGCGTTACCTGATCTCGCTGTGACAACCAGTTTCAAGAAATATAAATGAGGGAGGTAGGTGTTCGCTGGGACACAGAATAAATAAATATGCAGAAGCTAAATAGCGTGGTGGTTTCTTTGACGTAAGCGAACTTGATCGTTCATTGGCCGCACGAAGCTGTGGAAACTGGCCTTGAGTCTGCGATTGGCTATTGCACGTAATTGAGTACTTCCTATTGGTCTGGCTGCCGTCTTGCAAGTCGGTCTCCAGGGGCTGATTGGTGGACTACGTCTTGCCATATTTCTGGCTGGTGAGGCCATTTTGCTGGCGTGTGTGGCTGGAGCTCACAATACACGCTGCCATTTCACCTCTGCATTGTTAAGTACTCTGTGGCTGGAATTATCTTAGCTCAGTCAGAGTATTATATTAATTATTTTCCATTTATTAAGACGAACAGTACACTTCACGTGCAACATCAACTGTCCCGATTACTCGGGAGTGAAGAGTCAAGAGATTTGGGTGGCTCTTAACAGCGAGATCTTGAGAGACGATGAGGGTGAAGCTAGGTGAGTATGGAGCAGCGCCGGAATGCAAGGGCGAAGGAAACTGGAGAACCCCGAGAAAACGCGCCGATCAGCGGCATTGTCCGGCACGATTCCCACATGCGAAAATCCGGGGGCGGCCCCGCCGAGAATCGAGCCAGGTTCGCCTTGGTGGGAGGCGAATAGTCTAACCACTATACCACCGCGGCCACCTAATTACTTGGCACAGCAACTTTTTTCTACGCCTTTCCTTACAAAAGGGGACGGTTGTATGCGTGTTAATTTCATAGCTTTAAAATTATTGAAATGCTCCAATGTTTTAAGCAGTATGTTTTTTATCTTTATAGACAATTAAACAATACTAACAGAAAATGTTACCATCGTATGAAGTAGCTATTAATTTAAAACTTATTTAAAATTGAAACGGCAATACATTATAATTTTCTTACAAGAAGATAGTGTATACCAAAGAAATTACAATTCTGCTGTGAAACTGTACGTTATAGACAAATGAAAACACTTAATTTCAAATGGCAACATCGTAGTAGGTGACTGAATTCTTCTATTAAAAGATTTTTTGGGAGCTCATTTTAATTTCAACAGCGTCATCCCCTTCTCAGAAATTCCCTAGTTTTTAGGCTTATTTGTAATGCTGGTAATGTTATATGTGCTAAGCAAAATGCTGAACACCGTGGTATAAAACCTCATTTCGTTTGTTTGATTTCCTACCTTGGTAAACATTTTTAGTTAATTTAACCTGTAAAACGGCTGCCTCAATGAGAACCTAAACTACCGCAGTGCAGTTGGGTGGGACCTAGTTTACGATTTTTATTCCGAAAAACAAAACTGTGTACATCCAGGCTCCGAGCTGTTCAGTTGTGTACTTCCTCTCTATACATCTTTATGTCTTTACTCTCGATACGCAATTACTTCGAATTTTTTTTTGGGTCATAACTCTGTGCTGGGGTTCAGTATGGTATTGGATCTCGTAGAGGTTGGATGTGTAATTACAAGTACTTGCTCAAATGTAATAGCCTGTGTAATTATGCTTTAATTTCCTACTACAGAGTGTATATAAATTTATTACGCTATAGTTACCCTGGACAGGAGTTGAACCAAGAACTAAATCGGTACACATGTATTTACCCTCACCAGGATTGGAACCAAGGACTATGTATGTATGCTTGAATTACCCTCGATTGGGGTCGAACTAAGGACTATCTCAGTATAAATGAAATTATGTCTTAACCATGACGGGTTTTGAACTAAGGACTAACCCAATACAAACATACTTAGGCATTAATTACCCTCAATGGGAATCGAAACAAGGTTTTGGTCAGTGCAAATATCTTTATGTTTTCCTTTCCCTCGACGGGTTTCGAACCGAGAACTGGTCCAGTATAAATGTATCTACGGTTTAGTTATTCTCGATGGGAATCGAATAAGATAGTAGACCATTGAAAATGTAATTATGTTTCACTTACCCTTGGTGGGAATCGAAACCAATCAAGATGGCGGACATATAACACGAACATATTAGCGATTCATAGATCAGTTGCGTGTGAGCAGTGGTTGGGGTAGGACGTGTATTTAGTGTGTAATTACTATGTAATTACTCTTGGTACGTAATTATTCTCGGTTAACGTAATTACTCTCGGTATGTGTACTTATTCAGTAAGCAATTTCTCATTACGCATTACGTACCCCTACTTACTTTTGACGGAATTCTAACCCAGGAGTGCTTAACCACCCTCGTCAGTTGTGTTTCGGCAGCCGATGGGTCAACATGTGCTCTTAGTGTGTAATTACTCTCTCGGTACATGTACTTACTCTCTCGGTACATGTACTTAATCTCTCGGTGCATGTACTTACTCTCGGTATTCGCAATTGTTTATTATGCAATTACTCATTACCAATTACTTGTTATGAAATTACACCTAATTACACTCTACGGGTCTCGAACCAAGGACTGACCTACTCCTCAACCCTCCTGGTCCAACCCTACACCCCCTACACGCCTCTAGCCTGTCGCCCTCCAGAATTCCTCGAATAATTTCAAAGTCCTACATATGTCGCTTGAGCGCTTTGTACACCGAAAGGGTACCCCCCACAAGTAAAGGCCAATCACAGCTCAGAAAAGGCGTGAGAACTCGTCAGCCAACCACAACACATCTCCCAGAGGGAGGGAGGGGGATGATCAGTTTCTCGGGTTAAAGGTGCCGGCAATTAGTGTGCCTCTCTCTGACACCCGTTTACAGGTTATTCAAATGGCACTTAGGCCACTAATGATACCCTATCATGCCAGAACGCCCCCACTGTCACTACTAACAGTACTCAATTTTAGTGAGTTATGATACCACTCAACATGTGATATTTCTTCTCCGCTCTTATTAAAGTAACTGTAAGACGTTGGTTTCCTCACCCTTGAGACATGTTCAGATGTTCTTTAATATATATTTCAGCCAGTCTGTCAATTTTGTTTGGTCTTTTTGTTTTGATAGTTCCAAAATATTTCTAGACGATTTCTTTACCCGTTTCCCCATTTTGAACTCTGTTAATGGCGAGGGGAGCAGGCGAAGTGCACAATCCTCCTGCTCAACCATCCAGATCCCATACTCCACAGAGCGAAGTAATCCCTTTCTCTTGGTAAAACCATACCTTCTTGTTGCAGGATCTAGTATCGCACCATTTTGTAGTCCAAAAATGGCACACTGTAGTCGAAGGCAAGCCTCCATATTATGTTTTAACCACTTCTTTTCTTGCTGCTTCAATGTCAAACTTCTTACCTCTTCTTTTAAAAGCTTCATTAAGAAGTCCGCAGAACTGTTCCTGATCTCTGGTGATGTTATTGGTGGCAAGTAATATCTTATTGTGTTGCTCAGTATACGGAAAGATTATCCTACTTCCACATTCTCTCTGTCTGATTGCTATTTATGAAGACTAAACAGCTCTTCGGGCGTCCTGAGTCTTCCTTCCGATTTCAGAGTATTGTAGATGGGTGCCAGTTCAATAGCTACCCATTTTCGTGGCCCCATTTCGTCGAGTGGAATTTCTTCCTCTTGAGCATCTCCATCGCTGTTGAAACAAAGAGCAAGTGACCCATCTTCAGTTCTACGTATGTGTTCCTAGTATCTTTCTCTTGTTTTGTGATCTGTGTTGGTTGTTCTTAATCGTGATCCTGTTCTTTATCTTGAACATATTTAGGTTTTTTCATTTCATGAATAACCTGACTTGTCCTACTCCTTTATATCTACGATCTTTGTCACACCGTTCATAATTCCCAGGCACTAACGATGGCTTCTTTGATAAAGACCATTGGTCTCCACCTGAAAGGTCATCTTCTGTTATCACCCAGCTTGTTGAGCTTAATCTGCACTGTGCAAGCAACCACCAAACTTTTCGCCCTACCACCTGTGGACTGTCCCTCTGTTCATTTGCTGCATTTCGTATTCAGTTCAAAACGGTGCCATTTAGCGTGGCAGTTCTCATGGCCAGTTAGCATTTGTGCCGCGCAGTGGTTGATGTTGATCCGCTTCATTTTCACTTTTTTTTTTAATGCTGAAGGTGTCCTGTGTTGCAGCTGGGAGTGACGCCGATCAACAGCTTCGACGCGTTCAACCTGAAGGCGGGGCAGCAGTACCAGTTCCGCGTGACGCCGAGGAACCGCTACGGCTGGGGCGAGCCTGTGATAACGACGACTCCCGTGCTGGTGGGCNTGGGGCGAGCCTGTGACAACGACGACTCCCGTGCTGGTGGGCGGCTGCGATCAGCTGCCAGAGTTCGAGCGCATCCTGCCCGGACAACTCAAGCTGCTGCGCGGGTCCTCCGTCACGCTCACCTGCCAGGTATGGTCCAGTCACGGCTACTTTAAGCTTTTCTGAGTATAGAGATGCTTTCAGGCTATCACTCCGCCTCGTGCAAACAAAGCTTAACTGAGCATAGAAAATTATAGAAATGGACAATGCACCACATTGTTGCGCATTCAGTTTAATAATATTTTACATGAGAACTATTTCTTACTAGGCATTACCAATACACCTATTTTTTCTGGTTTTATTCACATTAATTATAAATGAAAAAATTGTAATTTATAAACTTAATATAATAAAAGAGTTGTTTTATACCAAAAATAGAATACTTTATTGGTAACAAAAGTATAATACGTTTGTGATACACGATATATTTAGGAAACGAATAAAAGAGTCATACATGGGTTGATTTTTTCAAATGTTCGAATAAAAAAAGTGCGAAGAAACTGCAAATAAACTATACCCCCACAGCAACTTCGCACTCCGTTATGCGTCCGATTCGTGTCGTACGAGCTATTTGGTTGTTTCTAAATTTACAATCTTTTTAGCATTATTAAATTTCAGTTATATTTTTTATATTGGCAGTACGACAAAGCTTGTCAGTATAGAACAAATATTGACAGGGACAAAATGTTTAGTAAGAAACACACAATAAAGTCAATACGCAAAAACGTTTACCGAGTTGGTTAAAACGTACACGAAACAATATTGACCTTTTATATNACACAATAAAGTCAATACGCAAAAACGTTTACCGAGTTGGTTAAAACGTACACGAAACAATATTGACCTTTTATATTATGTGACGATTGTCACGTCTAAGTTGAAATTACCATTTTTATTCAGCTCTTCTTTCATCATGTGGTACCATACCTGTAGTAATTATGATAATTATTACAACGGAGTGTGGTATGATGTATGTGAATTTTAGAGTGTTGACTTGGTAAGTTATATGCCTATGGGGTAAAGTGTAATTGTCGTGTTTGTCTGTACGAGTACAGCAAGTGTCTGTGTTTTTTAAAGATAATGTTCGTGACCATAGTACACCATTTTTTTATTCTGATTATTTCTTTTGGAGATTTTCGACTAAGCATTGTATTTATTTTTCAACAAAAAACTTATTCCGCCGTCTAAGCACTTGTAAGATAAAGTGAAGCTGCTGATCACCATTCCGTGGGCTTCGAAATACGTCACTTGACTTTGCATCTCCGAAATTGTACAAGCAACGAAGCCACTCCACGTTACCACAACTTATTTCTTTCTACACCGACAAAAAACAGCTCTGTGATATTTTCCATCTGTCTTGTCAGTCCAGCAGCTTACTCAATGTATCGTTCATTCTGATTCTAACACTAAGCAATTTTTCAACAATCTAACAACCGGTCGGAAAGACTCTAAAAATAGAAATGTACATGAAGCCTCGCTTATACATGAGAACTTTAAATCCCGGCTGGTGTCTGTAATATTCGGACGCCCGCTCGGCCGCCATGACATTTTAAGGTTAAGTCACCCAACTCAGAAATTAAAAATTCCATAACTATTAATTTATTTTACCTATCTACAAAATATAAACACCGTTATGTTTAAAATGCATGGCAGACTACGTACATAACAAATATATTACTTAAATCACAAATTATTATAACATCAAGTAGTTACCTGTAATAGCCTCGAATTCCGTGAATGGAAGAGTCTAAAAATGATAGACAGCTCTGTGATATTTTCCATTTGTCTTGTCAGTCCAGCAGCGTACTCAATTTATAGTTCATTCTCGTTCTAACATTTTCCACTACATGTTGGCGCCAAAGGTGAGTGGGGCTTGTGATAAGCTAACCCTAGGTCCCACCTATGAGAAGTGTAGTTGTGCAATCTCCAGATTTTATTTTATTATAGATATCTCAGCCAATAATGTGTTGTTAGGACACTATACATATCGGAAAAATTATTATCTGTGTTTTGTGAGGACAGTTTTACTTTTAGCAATAGCCTGATTCTATCGTTTCTCATGTAAATTTCTGAAACTTGTCGTCTGTGACTGCAGTTCCTCATGTGTCCGCTTCATAGTTTAAATTTCGCAACTACTAGGTATCAGCATGTCTTACATATGGTGATAATCCATGGTACACTGGCATACTACTGCATTGCTCCATAACACCCGGTGTCCAAGAGGAAACGGGTTACAGGCTGTAATGCCAATTTACAGTGAGTGACAAGTAAGATTTAACTCACTGCTGCTCAGTAAACATTTTATATTGTCACGCACTACTCCTAACATTTTTACAGTCACTACCATTCCGGCGACTTTCGTTTGTCCCTTCTTGCTTCTTTCTACCCTCAGGTACCCCAACTTCTAAATGACTCGGACTTCTAGTTGTAATATGGTGGAGACAATACTAACCATAATTATTCCATCAATTGTCCACTGAGTGTCTCCGACTTCACGGATTGATACAATCCGTTACTAAAGGAACTTTCTTATGCCACTAGCCCGTGTCTACGAATTACTCAAAGCACGCTGAAACCTTCTACCTTCATGTAGTTTGGTCAAACAACTACCTTCTCAAAGACAAGGCAAAGTTCGTCGTCTGGTGTTTGGACAACGAAAACTCGGCAGACTCAACATGTAATCTTTATACGGTAATTAGTCTATATTTATATATTTGGTTTAGAATCGCCGACGTGTAATGAGTGCGCCTAAGGACCACTTTCTGCACCAAATTATGCCTACACTTAGACCCACATGAGTTGGTTCAGTAAACTGACAACTTCCCGGTCTGTCACTTTCCGGACACTGTTTGCACGATCCTCCCGATCTTGACGCGCTGACTACTGTCGGGATGTGCACAATTTATACAAAATTTAACATTCACAAAATTATTAACTGAACTAATGAAGCGACGGGTGTTTGATCCTGATTTATAAGGTACTAGCTGTGCCCGCGGCTCCACTCGCATGGACTACAAAATTATTGTTTAGGTTTTTTTTAATAAAGCCCCCCTTCCCCCGCTCCCACCAAACTCCGCGATGGCTCTCCACGTACGCGTACTGTCAATCGACTCGCGAAAAAAACTCTTATTAGTATTTCTCTGATATATATGGATATTTGCTACCGCGGAGGTATTTTTTTTTTAGGTTTTTTTATTCTACACAATTTTTTACTACGTGATATTGTTCCATCTTTAACAGTTTAGAGAGCGTATTGCAATAGAGAGCGCCAGCGGCAAACTTTTTTCCGACTTGATTCACTATTGTCATCACTGCTTATCCCTTATGCTACTGTACGTAACAAAATATATACTAAAACCTGGCCAGAGAACATAGCTATGAATAAAAAAAAACACTTAAATCGGATACGTGGTTCTCGAGGGATAAGCGCACTAACAGACAGACAGAGAGAGACACGTTGAGATTTATATAATGTATAGATGTTCATTTAAAACAAGACCATATACATTTACGAAAGTAATTGGACACCTTCTAATTAAAATTATGTAAATTTGTGATTTTACTTTAGGTCAGCATACGTATATACGGACCGAAAGAAACATTTTTTTATTTTAAACATAAAAGTCTCCAGAATTGTTTGTTAATCACTTATTCCTTAGAGCTACCAGTTATATATTATTTTCAAATTTGATTTTCCCGTATGTTACCACACGCCTACTTTGTTGTGGAAAAATGTATAGTAGCATGCGTTGTTATCTTGATAGCTTATTTGTATGTTGCTTACAAGATCCACTGTGGATAAGCCTTTGGATACTCAGTATTTTCTAAACTTGTAGGTGCTACCCCTTATTACAAAACACGCGGATGTTACTAATTCTCATTTATATTTTTACGGTTTGTCCAGCCCGTTGAAGGAAAGAAATTACAGCCTTATGATATCAGCTAGACTAATTACAATTATTTCATTATGACTTGATATGGACTTCAGCAGTTCACTTTGAAAGCATATGCATTCTTTCACTGTCGAGTGTATCAGTGCCTGAACTTTTAAAAACTTAACTCAACGTAACAGCTTGCCAAATTAAACAAACGGCCACTAAGTGAACATCAGTACGTTGCTAATGACCACTCGAACTGCGGCTGGTTGAATTGTCTGTAGAGTCTACCTTATATAATCTCTTTACAATCGTCCGAGACTTAAGGAGAGGTTCTTCAACGCAAACTTGGAGAAATGATAACATGAGCCTTACAATTTTCCTGGCAAGGCCTACTCCTTACATTTTCGTAGTTTAACATGCGTTACTTGACGGTAGGCGATAAAACATTTTAATACATGTGGCCGTAAAAATTATTTTCCCCTTGTCAAATAATTTCAAGGTATAAAATTTATGCATGGTTTGAAAGGGACATATTGCGGTCAATTTTCGCGATAATATAAAACATACACTCTTCATTTGCGGTCGTAACATGTGGGTTTCATAACACATGCCAAGAAAAATGAAGTTTTTCCAGGTAATATCGCATTAATATTTTCTTCTGTTTGGCAGCCCGCACTAGCATATCTGTGTTATAAAAGCCGACATATTTTTTTTCTTTGGTCTAGGGGTTCGACTCTCCGGTATAACATTGTTTCTTGTCATGCCCATTCAAATGCAAATCAGGGTGTGCTGGTTGTCCGTCAGTACGTCCGAACAGCCGCCATGAATCAAGCCGCTCACGGTAGAGCACGTGCTCACATCTAGGTGAGTGAAGCCGGCATAAATCAAGGCAGCGAGGACAGCTTGCGACTCTGCGTTACTGCTCGTAAAGTGCGCCAAGCTACGAGTGTTTGTATTGCCTCCTGACAGCGGGCTTACTCTCGCCTGCTTNATCGTGCCGGACGATGTCGCTGGTCGGGCGGGTTTTCTCGGGGATCTCCCGTTTCCCCAGTCCTTGCATTCCGGCGCTGCTCCATACTCACCTCGCTTCCCCCTCAATGTTAATAGCCACCCAAATCTCTCCACTCGTAAGCTGCGTATGGCTGTTCGGGACCCGTCATTAATGCTTCAATCTTAAGTCATTGCCCCCTTCTTCCTCCGTTCACACTAAGTGGGCCCCGTCATCACTGACTACAACGTTTAAAATTTCCTTGCATTAAAGGAAACGTTTACGGAAATGTAGTGTCAATATATGGAGTGGCGATCTGTAATGAAAAACGGAGCTGGGCTCCGAAAAATACGAAATACCGAACGTCATTGTATTTCATGATGCTTTGGTTTTCGGGACGAATAATTCCGAGTCCACGCTAAGTGTTCTTCGCCATTGTAAACATAATATAATGGTGTCTGCGGCAGGTAGGATATAAATGTAAATTAGTCCAGTCTTTTCGAATATNATAATGGTGTCTGAGGCAGGAAGGATGCACATGTAAATTAGAACAGTCCGTTCAAATATTAAAAAGTAGCATCAGGCTCCTGGAATAGTTAGCATCACTTTTAAAACAGTCAATCCATACTAAAAACTGGAGAAGTTATGTACGTCACACTTTTTGATGTGCAGGTTGGTTACACAACGGCATACGGTGCGAGAGACCGGTCACCATCTATGGGACCATGCCGCTAAACTAATGTATGTGTTCACATTATTGTCCATGATGTTAGAGCAAACATATATATATATATATATATGTATATATAGTTGTGTTAGTGTTGTTTACTGTGTTAGTGTTGTTGATTGTGTTAGTGACTTCAGATACTTCTAATTCGTGTTCAGATCTCGCTCTGGAATAAAATATTTTACCTTTTTTTACATGTTTTATGCAAAGTCAAATATCCGAAAAATTAAGATTGAAAATCTTTGTAATCTCGAATTACGGAAAGATAATTAGCAAATTTACGTTGTGTGTTTCCGTGAATTCACGGAGAGTTCTGTAAAATTCACGCCCGTTATCGAATAAAGCAACGTGTCCGCACTTTTACGGAGATTTCTGTAGAATTCTGCCATAACTTTTATGTTAAATGATGGAATTTTATTTTTCTGAGTTTAAAGAATACTGTAGAAGTATCAAAGCCGTTGTAATAACTTTCGGGAGTTTTTGTGTGAAGGCTTCCTGGCATGCCACAAAGCAGCCCCGAAATTGGCTTTTATGATCGTTCCACCGTTGTACGGTGTTTGTTGACCACAGCAGCGGGTATTTTCAGCTCTCTTAGGAAAGGAATTAGTACGGGTTGTGATAATTACTTTTCTTCCCGTTAAACGGAGCTCCTAATGTAAAAAGATCGTATAAAGCAAAAAATTGGTACTTTTTACTAAGATTTTCTTTGTAAAACTTAGAAAGGTATGTGTACTGATAATAAATCTTTTTAATTCGCAAAGTAAAAGTTACAAACTATTTAATTCTGGTATAAGTATTCCACTTAAAACAATTTGATGTGCTTTCGAATAACATGGCACTGTATAATAACCATAGAATTGAAGAAGGAGGAAAGGAAAATTTTAACTGTTAGTCTGGTTTGGTACGTGCCACCTGTGAACATTTGGCGGGTATTAACTGCGTCCGTCATTATGACATTAGGGGGTCCCATGCTATTAATCAATAACAGTGTGCTATCCCTGGGTGTTTATCGATTCCTATGACGTAACAATCTTGCGTATGTTAGAAGAATACAAATCAGGTTAACACTATTCACGAATTTGTTGCACGA